>JAKTSY010000030.1:0-25811 GCA_030580555.1 Hanseniaspora taiwanica (nom. inval.) | reverse complement strand
TTTTTATTTTCCATTTAATTATTTTTATTATCTTTTTGTTATATTATATATATATATATACATAAACTTATTAAGTTTAAAAGTTTGTCTCTTATTTAAGACAAAAATAATAAAAAAAAGAGAAAAAAAAAAAAAAAAAAAAAAACTTTTTTCATTTTTAAGCGCGCTTCTTGTAAAAATATATAGAAAAAAAACAAATGAAATAATACGTAATTATTGTATATATAATTATATATATATATATATACATATATATGAAACTAGTTGTAATAGCAGAATAGCAGTGTATATAAACTAATTAATTAATTACCTTTAATATCGGCTTCCAAACCTGCAGCGAATTCTTCATCACTATTGGTTAGATGGGTTTCTTCAACAGCTTCTTGCTTAACACTTGCTGATTTTTGTTGTTGCCCAGGAGTTACTATAGATTTTTGAGTTTCTAGTTCTTGTTGTCTTTGAACAGCTTCATTTGGCAACAGTTGTGGAGGAGCAATTTCCATTTTAACTTTTTTCAAGTCACTACTTCCACCGGTACGCGCTGGAACTATTTCTTCTTCCACGGTAATGCCACTATTTTCCAATGATCTTTTTCTATTATCTTTTTCTTTTTCTTCTCCTCCTTCTTCAACGACAGAGTTGTTAGTACTAGTACTAGTACTAGCAGCAGCAGCAGCAGCAGCAGAAGATTCTTGATCTCTTATTGAATCTAATAGTCCATTTTTCGTTCTTTTAGATCCCATTCTTTTCAAAGCATCTTCGATATTTCTACGTTGCCTTATAAAAGAATCGTACATCTCTTCGGTCAATGAGATCCCCTTTTTACCAGGTTTCAATTCGCCATTTGACGAGTCTTTGTAGTATTCTCTGATATCTATCAAGTTGACCCCTCTGAACTGTCTAACTGTGACTCTTTTGTTTTTACCCAATTCAAAAACACTTTCTGGCACAACTGGGCCATTATCTGCGCTATTGTTGTTGTTGTTGTTGTAATTGTTATTACTTTTCCATTTGTTGCCACCTCTGTTTGCAGTACTTCCCTCTTTGTTACCACTATTGTTGTTATTATTATCCAGGGACATAGAAGTACTATCTTTATTACCACCGTTCCATTTTCTCTTGTTATATTTATTGAATCCTGACATTTTGGTTTCCCTATTGTTGTTCTTGTATCATTATTCTATATTGATTTATACACACACTCAACCCAATTATTATTACAACCTCTCGCTCGTTAAATAAACACAGACAGAGAAAGAGGGGAAACAAAAAAACCAAAGAACGAGATTCGAAACGAAAAAAGAAATTTTGCAAAATTATTATTACTATCAAATGTTTTTCTCTTTTTTTTGAAGAAAAAATGGCTTACCCGAAAGCCGCGTGTGTCGCTAGAGTAAGAGTAATACTATGATTTGATTAATTAAATATTATTATTATTATTATTATTATTATTATTATACAGTTATATCATTATATCATTAAATCTTTGGAATATTAAAAAAAGGGGAATGCATAGTTATTTGAGCATTAGGTCTCCTCACAGTCTCCTCAAACCTCTTATTGAGCATGAGAAAGTCCTTTACTTCTTTGATTTTTAAAAATACTTTCCATTTTTGAATTTGTATAACAAACTTTAACAACCCCAGCAGTTCCCATCAAGAAAATCGCAACACCTCCCATAATAGAAAACCACTTTTTAGCAGATGTGGTTGTTTCTATATGTTTAGGAGATGCTTTCATCACCGGTGTAGTGGCAGGACTAATACTGCTACTGTATCTGACTGATTGTTTGGCTAGTTGTCTGATAATAGATGGGTTCATTGTTATGTTGTTGTGTTTTCTTTTTTTTTGGTTCGATACTCTCTTATATCCCTTTCCTTACTTGTTTACTTCCAAGAGATGCATACCAAAAAAAGGTCAATAGTTCTACTCATTTATATACATTTACCATTTAATTAATTAATTAATTAGTTGTGTTATTCAATTATTGTAATCAAGGAGAGCAATTATACTGTATACATATTTATGGTCATATTTTTTTTTTTTTCTCATGGATATATCGTTCCACTTTTTTCTCAATTTTATACAGTAAACTAAAAGAATATAGTCTAGGAATTAATTAATTAACTAACTAACTAACTAACAAACAAACCTTATCAATTATCGATTACCATTGTTCCATTGTAATATACAAATATGTCTTGAACGTTTAAATTTCAAATTTTACAAATAATCTCGTGATTTTATATATATATATACAGTTTCTACAGCATAATCTAAGATTTATATACATAAACGTTTAAAAAAAAACCAATTTAAATCATACGTTTTTTGTAAAAAAAAATAGAAAAAAAAAAACGAACATTATGTTAACTCCAACTGTGTATATCATTATAAACGGATTTATATTTATATATGTTCACCTATAATTATTTATAAATCATATTTGATTGGCTCAAATTGTATGTAATCAATTCTTCATCTTTAAACCATAGTTTGATTTCTCTAGTTGCACTTTCTACGGAATCACTACCATGACAAACATTTCTACCAACATCAATACCGTAGTCACCTCTAATAGTACCCAGATCGGCATCCAAAGGATTGGTCGAACCTAATATTTTACGTCCTGTTTTAACCACATCTTTACCTTCCCAAACGGTAGCCAATATAGGACCCATTTGCATAAAAGATTGGATTTCAGGGAAAAATGGCTTATCAACATGTTCGATGTAATGTTCTCTCAACAAGGATTCGCTTGCTTGAACCAATTTTATACCAACCAATTTATAACCTTTTTGTTCAAATTTCTTCAAAATCGGTGTAATCAACCCACGCGAAACCCCGTCTGGTTTAACTGCAATAAATGTTCTTTCTTCAATAGACATTGTGTTGTTTGATGTTTGTCTTGTGTTTGTTAACAATCTTGTTATACATTTAAATATATTTATACTGTGTGTCTTAAAATTAATGATATACGGGAAAAACCAAGGGAAACCGGAAAACGGAGAAAACAAAAGAACGAAGAGAGAGAGAGAAACGCGTAAAAATCAATTTAAGGAGTTATTGCTATTGCTATTGCTATTGCTATTATTATTATTATAGCTATAACCAAAGATATCACGTGTAATAGTATGAAGAGTGTGTACTGTGTTAATAATGTTACCCTATCACTACACCACGATTATTACCATTTATTACCATTTATTTTATTAAAAAATTATCTCTCTCTACGCTAAATAAAGGCAGAACAACAGAGAGAGAGAGAGAGAGAGAGAAAGAGAAAGAGAAAAAAGAAAGGAAAGAAAAAAGGAATTTGTATTATTGTATTATTGTATTATGGTATTATTGTATTTGTTGTTTTATACATATAATATTTTAAAATAAAATAGTATTTCTAAATATTATTACCTGTTTAGTAATATTACCTTATTTGGATTCTTATAACCAAGTAATTGAATATATCTTTTTAATTGATTAAATCATTTTAATGGAGAGAGAGACCCAGAGAGAGAGACCCAGAGACACATACAGAGAGAGCAAAAAGAAAGAAAGAAGTAGAGAGTGCAATGGCAAAGGATAAAGAAGACAATAATAAATTAGAAATTAATCCAATTACAGGTAAAGTAATTGAAAGAAGAAAAATTGAAATTAAATTTATTCAAAATAAAACTAAAAGACATGTTACATTCAGTAAGCGTAAACATGGTATAATGAAGAAGGCTTATGAATTATCTGTATTAACAGGTACACAGGTGTTGTTATTGGTTGTTAGTGAAACAGGTTTGGTCTATACTTTTACAACACCGAAATTTCAACCAATTGTTACACAGCCAGAGGGTAAGAATTTGATACAAGCATGTCTGAATGCACCAGATGATGAAGACGAAGAAGATGATGACGATGACGATGACGATGATGATGATGACGACGACGACGACGAAGATGAAGACGAAGAAGGAGAAGGAGAGGGAGAGGGAGAAGATGATGACGATGTTGTTGTTGGAGAAGGCGAAGGTGAAGGTGAAGGTGATGAAGAAGAGGATGAACAAGTCGAAGTTGAGATTGGAGTTGATGAAGATATCGAAGAAGGAGATGATATAGATGATGTAGATGTAGAAGTGGAAGATGTAGGTAAAAAAACAAATAATAAAAAAAGAAAAATGATTCAACAAGAAGGAAATGAAAATATTAACAGTAACAATAACAATAACAATAAAAAGTCTAATAACAATACAGATCCAATGTCGTATGGACAATATATGAGTGAAGTATCACACCAATAAGAAGTAGTCGGTATCACGTGTGTGTGTGTGTGTACTATATACTAGATACTATATACTATATACTACATACATCATTTAATACGAAAAAAGTGAAATTTTTATAATTTGTTTTTCTTCCTCTTCTTTTTCGTTTTTTCTGTGGTGAGGCGTCAAACTTTTCAATTGCTCTATGTAGATGATCGAATAATAACAATAACAAGAAAAACAAAAAATTATACAAGTAAAATGAATCAAAGTGTATTGGTCAAAGTTAAAGGATATCCATCATGGCCTGGACTGATACTACCAGTTGAGAAGATTCCAAAACGTCTTATTGATGAAATTACTAAAAAAAATAATGTCAACAAAAAAAAAATTATAAATACAGATACACATTATTGTATAAAGTTTTATAACGATTTGAATTATTTATGGTTATTGAAAACTGGTATATCCCAGCAACAATTCGAGCATTTGAATAGCATAGAACAAGTTGATGAATTGATCAATAGAGAAGCATTGAAAAGAAGAAAAAATGAAAAATTAATTAAAAGTTTACAAATTGCTTCACAACAAATTCAAAATTCTTTAAATATCGATGATTTTATAATGGAAGGTGAACCTATTGAAGGTGAAGAGAAAAAAGAAATTAAAGCAGAGAACCCCGTTGAAGAAGAGAAACCAAAGAAACAGTCTAAGAAACGTGCTTTACCAAAGAAAAAAATAGAACAAGAACAAGAACAAGAAGAGGAAGACGAAGATGATGAAGGAGAAGAAGAAAATGAAGGTACAAGTGATAAAAAAAAACAAAAAGTGGAAGCGCAAAAGAAGGTAGTGCCAAAGAGGGAAGTGCCAAAGAAGGAAGTGCCAAAGAAGGTAGTGCCAAAGAAGGAAGCGCCAAAGAAGGAAGCGTCAAAAGAAGCATCACCAAAGAAAATAAACATGTACAACTTTGGCGAATCTGAAATAAATCAAACACATATCAAAACATACGAATTGATTAATAGAGGTGAACAAAATATGGATATTTGGGAATTATCGAAAACCCAAAATTTACCAAATTTTACTAAATTACAAGATCTAAAATTGGAAATTCAAGAGTTTATTAATAATTTAATCATACAAATTGGTAAATACCTTAATGATTTTATTAACTTGAAAAAAAATTTAGAAATTACATCACAACAACAAAAGAAAAAAATTGAAAACGAATTGCTTAAACAAAGATCAAGTATTTTTGCAAATTTTACAAATTTAATCAATGATAGACCATTGTTTTTTTTAAAATATCTATTTATACAAAATGATCAATTATATCATTATACACAAACTCTATTAAATTCAATCGATCCAAATGATACCGATGATGATCTTCACAATGATTTTACAAACATTTTCAATACTCTTTATACTTGAATACTTTTTCTTTTCTTTTTATTTCTTTTATTTCTTTTATTATTATTATACACTACTATTTATATCTTTATGGTTTTATAAATGTAAAATTACCAGTCTTTGCATCATAACTAATAAATTTAACTTTTTTACTTTTTTTCAATTTTTCAATATGTTTAGAAACAACTGGATGATTTTCATCTTTTATTGGTAATTTTGTAGCTTTATCAATTGGATAACATTGTAATAATGAAACTTTAATTGGTCCACAATTTTCACTTAAAATCTCTGAATTAATATCAAATTCTCCCATTGAAAAAACTACTATATTTCCTAATAAACATTTCAATGGAATATTCGATAAATCAACTTTATTTAAAAATTCAATTTTACCAAATTTCGAATGTCCAATTACAAGATTTGAAACTTCTCTTCTTTCTAATAATGTCATTTTACTCAACTCTTCTAATGCTGGTGAAATATAATAACCATCATTGGTAAATGTAATATCTTCTTGAATAAATGGTTTTTTAGGGTTTTTCGGTAATGATGCAATATTGATCTCAGAAATTTTATTCAATTCATTCTTAGTTTTCTCTCTAATGATTCCTGATGAGTGTTTTGATTTGAAAACCTCCATTTTCTTATTGTTCAAAGGTTCTTCTTCTTCTTCTTCTTCTTCTTCTTCTTCTTTTTCGCCAACTTTTTCTTCTCCTTCTTCTTCTCCTTCTTCTTCTCCTTCTTCTTTTTCTTTTTCTTTTTCGCTAGTTATGAAGGAAACTCTTGGAAGATCAGTGCTAGAATTCAAAATAGTACCATTCTCATTTGCATCTCCGTTCAATGCCTTATTCTTATTTATAATCAAATTCTTGAAAGATTTTTTATCTGGATTGAATAGAGCTGTAGTACTGTTCTTAATACGATCATCAATTTTGGAATTAAATTTAGAATCACTTGATTTGACATTACTAAATTTCTCACTTAAATTAGGTGTATCTGGAGTAGGTACAGATGCCAAAGAAATCACACTATTACTTCTTGATTTTTCCATATAAGATGATGTGAATAAAGGTTTTGGAACAAATCTATATGCAGAAGGTAATGATAAATCTTTCTTTGTAGCAGCTTTCACTTTAACAATGCTTGGTCTAGGTGGCTCAGAAATAGCAGCAGGGATAACAATGTTTTTCATCAACGAAGAAACTCCATAAGGATCCCCACACTGTATGTTGGCATCTTGTTGAACAGAAAGATTAGGTTGACCAGCTCCTGTAGCAAAACCTTGTAGTTGTGGTTGTTGTTGTTGTTGCTGAGTATTGTTTTGTTGTCCAAATAATCCACCTGTAGTACCTGCAGGTTTAGCACCAAATAGGCCACCGCCAAGTTGTGGCTGAGTTGTGGTTTGTTGACCAAATAATCCACCAGAAGTACCTGCAGGTTTGGCACCAAATAATCCACCACCAGATTGTTGTTGTTGTTGTGGTTGTGGTTGGGTACTATTTTGTTGACCAAATAATCCACCAGTGGTACCTGCAGGTTTAGCACCAAATAGGCCACCTCCTGGTTGTTGTTGTTGTTGTTGAGCATTGTTTTGTCCAAATAACCCACCACCTGGTTGTTGAGTTGAGTTTTGTTGACCAAATAATCCACCAGTGGTACCTGCAGGTTTGGCTCCAAATAGACCACCTCCTGGTTGTTGTTGTTGTTGTTGAGTGGTGTTTTGTTGACCAAACAAACCTCCAGTTGGTTGCTGAGTTGAGTTTTGTTGCCCAAAAAGCCCACCAGTTGTTCCAGCGGGTTTGGCTCCAAATAATCCCCCTTGTTGTTGAGTGTTATTTTGTTGTCCAAATAGTCCACCTGCTTGTGGTTGCTGAGTGTTGTTTTGTTGTCCAAATAATCCACCTTGTTGTGGTTGCTGGGCATTGTTTTGTTGGCCAAACAACCCACCAGTGGTACCTGCAGGTTTTGCACCAAATAATCCGCCCCCAGGTTGTTGTTGCTGAGTATTATTTTGTGCTCCAAATGAGTTACCAAACACTCCACCGGTAGTTCCCGCTGGTTTAGCTCCAAATAATCCACCACTCTGTTGAGTGTTATTTTGTTGACCAAATAATCCACCCTGTTGTGGTTGCTGAGCATTGTTTTGTTGACCAAACAGTCCACCTCCAGATTGTTGTTGACCAGCATTTTGCTGTCCAAATAATCCACCACCTTGTTGTTGAGTATTGCCTTGTTGTCCAAATAACCCACCACCTGGTTGTTGAGTTGAGTTTTGTTGGCCAAACAATCCACCAGTGGCACCTGCAGGTTTGGCACCAAATAGGCCACCTCCTGGTTGTTGTTGTTGTTGAGCATTGTTTTGTTGTCCAAATAACCCACCGCCTGGTTGTTGAGTGTTGTTCTGTTGTCCAAATAAACCGCCTGGTTGCTGAGTATTGGCAGATTGACCAAACAAGCCACCTTGTTGTTGGGTGTTGTTTTGTTGTCCAAATAAACCGCCTTGTTGTTGATTGTTAGCAGGTTGTCCAAACAGACCACCACTTTGTTGGTTGTTAGCAGGTTGTCCAAATAGTCCACCGCCGGCAGGTTTATTGGCACCAAAGGCGTTGTTGCTGGCACCGAACGGGGAATTAGTGGTAGCAGCATTTTGTTGGCCAAATAACCCACCACTAGGTTGTTGAGTGTTGTTTTGTTGACCAAAAAGACCACCACTTTGTTGTTGTTGGTTTGCTCCAAACGGAGAGTTATTGGTGTTAGTTTGACCAAACAACCCGCCTGTAGCAGCTGTTTGTGGCTTACCAAATGGCGAGTTTCTTAACCCTGTATTAGCAGGTTGTTGACCAAATAAACCACCTTGTTGTTGTGGTTGTTGACCGAAAGCAGATGTGTTTGAATTTTGTGGTTGTCCAAACAGACCGCCTTGTTGTTGTTGTTGTTGTTGACCAAATAAACCACCACCGCCTGTAATTGAGTTCGTTGTACCTGGTTGCTGCATAGCAGTACCATTACCAAACAAATTGTTAGTATTTGGAGCATTGCTATTGTTTGTTCCTAGGGAAGCAGCATTACCAACTACACCACCTCCGCCAAACAAACCTGCATTAGCTCCAGTGGACTGGTTTCCTCCTGAGTTTGGTCCCTTTCTGTTTTGACCATAATCTTGAAGTCTCAATTCATCAACACTATAGTTTCTGTACGCATCCATTGCAGTAATGGTTTGAAAATAATTCTGTGCACCTGTGGTTGGATCTCTTTCGCTGTACTCGCTAAAGTTCACGGCAGCTGTTCCTGGTCCAGAAGCTTGTAGTGGTTGTGTAGACGTGGGTGTTGTTGTTGGTGTAATGGCATTAAGATTCCCAAACAAATTTTTGTTGTTGTTGTTTAAAGCCATACCAGTTGGTGTGTTGGTGTTGCCAAAAGAAGAAGTTCCCATAAGCCCACCTGTGTTTCCTCCTCCGACTTGAGCATTGTTGTTACTGCCAAATGCACCAAAGGAAGGTGTTGTTCCTGTATTGGTGTTGGTATTAGCGCCAAAGGGAGAATTTGTCTGGGTATTCCCAAACGTATTCATTTTCTGAGCACTAAACATTACGAAATCGTTGAGTTGCTTTTCACTCTTGCTTTTCTTTCGTATTGATTGTATTACCACTAGAGAGTGGAAGAGAGAGAACGAACAAAAGAGATTAAACTCATGAATCAAGAATATAGAAACAATTAATGCAGAAAAGTTCAATTATTGGTTTGTAACTATAACATCAAGTAAGTAAAAAGAATCATTGAACTCTGTTTTCTTTCTTTAGATGAATGAAAATATTTTTTTTTTTTGCTCAATTTTTTCTTGACATTACAAAACATACAATATGTCACTAAATACGAATTTGCTATATTAATTAAAAGACTTGAAGGACTTTTAATATTGAAAGAATGAATTAAGCAACAAAAGAAAAGCATGTTGAATGCATGTTTCAAATGCAAGACCAAGACACTATATATATAGGCATTACTTTTCTTTTCTTATTTTTAATTTTCATTTCGTTATGTCATCAAATATAAATGTTTTATAAATTGTGTGTGTGTGAAGGAGTGATTGAAATTTGTTTTTTACTCTAAGAAGAAAAGTACTGGAAACTTTACCAAATAAACAATAAAATAGAAAAACGGATTCAATATGTTTTGAAACAAAAAGCAAAGGCATGCAAGACATCCATGGCGCATTCCCCATTTGAATGGATTTTCAAAACGGATTTCTTTTAAAAAATACAAGTAGTATCTGATTCTAGCTCTTTCTAGAAAGGGAACTTTGTAACCTTGGTTGACTTTTCTGCGCATCTTTTCACAATAATTTTTGGCAAACCGTGAATCTGGCCAAACCAAATTTTTCAAATCAAACCATTTTTTTAGTACAAAATGGTGGCATATCATGATTGCGGTATTGGTTGCTTTTGTGATTTTAGAAAATGATTTTTTTTGAAATAGATCAAGTGGCATGCGTTTGGAAATTTCCTCATTGACATCATTATCATTAGGAGAGTCTTCAATTTGAAAATCTAAAATAGAGCATATA
Source organism: Hanseniaspora taiwanica (nom. inval.) (assembly GCA_030580555.1). Lineage (NCBI taxonomy): Eukaryota > Fungi > Ascomycota > Saccharomycetes > Saccharomycodales > Saccharomycodaceae > Hanseniaspora > Hanseniaspora taiwanica (nom. inval.). The sequence goes on along the minus strand of JAKTSY010000030.1, from coordinate 15,587 downwards.
CTGCAATTATCATCGTTATTTTCCACTTCTTCTTCGTCTTCCACTTCTTCTTCTTCCACTTCTTCTTCTTTTTTTTCATTTACAGTATCAACAACAGTTTTTGTGTCACTTTGAGTTTGTGAAATGACTCCAACACATTTTCCGTAATTCAATTCAATGTTTTTCTTCCAAGAATGCAATTTATCTTTAATGATGTCATTTAGATTGTCCATTTTGTCAGCAATAGATGGTGCTTGGTCATTGAAAGTCTTTTGTTGTGATTCTGTTTCACTAGAACTGGTTTCAACAGTGACAAAAGCAATGGTGGCAGCCTCAGTAGCTTTATTTTTTTGGAATTCTTCCAACAAGTTTTCAATGTCAACTGTGTTTCCATTTTCATCTACAAGATTGCTCGTGTTTATTACCATAGAATTATTTTTGTCAAATCCCAAACAATAAGGTCCATAAGTCATCATGCATGTTCCTAAGAACTCCAAAGAGACTCGTTTTTGGTTTTCCTTTAGCGCAGTGTCAGATTTGGTAATTTCCAAACCAATATTAGCAGTAGTGGGAGAAGTGTCAGCAGCAGTGGTAATAAAAGCGGGGGCTGTCCCAGTTTTAGACATGACTTTAAAACACTTTTTATAATTGGCTTCAATGTTTTTTTTCCAAGAATGCAATTCACCTTTGACTTTGTTATTGAAGTTGTTCATTTTGTTTATCTTTGAGTAGTAAAAAAAAATTGGTGTGTTTGTAAGTTTTATATATCTCTTGTCATCTGTATTTTAATCATCACAATAACAGATTCATTCAACTTGTGTTTAATTAATTCATAAAGTAATCTTTACACAAAAGCACAAAACAAAATAAAAAATAAACGGCGTTTTCTTCAACTTTTAAACCAAGTCACGTGTATTTCAGATGCTATCATATTAATCAATTAAATTATGTATGTTATATGGTTATATATATATATATGTATATATGCTTTATGTTATATTATTCACTTATTATTTTGTGCGATTATGAGTTAATGGAGGTAAACTTTCACTCAAGGCCAAAGTCATAAAGGATACTCTACCATTGCCATTACCACCACTACTACCAGCTCTCTTTGTATTTGTATTATAAGGATCTGTACTATTAAAAGTATCACCACCGTTACCATTCATACTGCTACTACTGCTACTACTGCTACTACTGCTGCGATTACTATCACTGCAGCTCATATTACTGCTCCTACTACCTCTTCTAATAGTATTATTATTATTATTATTATTAATACTACCGTTACTAAAATCTGCATAGTTTTCTAATTTATCAAAAACATAAGCTTTCCCATTTTTCTTGTTTAAATGTTTTTGTTTTTTTCTTTCCATTTGTAGAGGTGATCTTAATGTGTTACTATCTGTGTCTGTATCTGTTTTGTTATTATCATTATTATTATTATTATTATTATTATTATTATTGATATTATTGTTAATACCATTGGTGGTTGAATATTCTTTCATACTTTTCCAACTATCACTAGTTAATGGTTTGATTTCTCCATCATCTTCCTGTCCTTTCACATTACTATTATCAGGAGAATCAGCGTCTAAATCATCACTTGTCATTGAATCCAATCCAGATTGAACATATCTTTCTAAACAAAAAATATGTGAGGGTATGCAAGGCGTAGATCCACAAGCTGATGTTTCTATAGCTCCATTATTACTATTACTAATACTATTGGAAGTAGTAGTGGTATTGTTGTTGTTGTTGTTGTCATTAGATGTTATAATAATGGGCAAAGTAGCTTTGGAAGCATTTGTAGATATAGAAGTGTTTGTGTTAGATCTAGATAATTGCATCATCATTTGATTGGCATTAGATCTTCTTCTATGAATTTTTTCTCTTTTTTCATGTAATTTTTCCTTGTCGTTATCGTCAGCATCATCAATGCCATAGTCGTCATCGTAGCCATTATTTGTAGTAGATCTTGTAAGAAGAGATGCATTTGTAGTAGTAGAAATACTACTATTTCTTCTTTCCAATCCTGTACTACTCCTGTTATTACTATTGTCAGCATTGGCATTACCAGATAAAACATCGTCTTTGATATCTAAACCTAAGTCTTGCACACATCTTTCAAATATTTGCGAACTACCTTCATTATAATCGTATTCGCCATCATCATCGTTGTGGTTATTTTTTGGTAAAAGCATGTAATCTTTAGTTGAAATATTACTCTCGTCGTCGTTGTTGTCGTCTTCTACTTGTTGCGTTGGTGTAGCATCACTATCTCTAGTATCACCTGGATATTCTACTGGAGGACTACTTTCATTTTTACTGCTGTTTCTGCTGGTATCATTGATAGCATTTGCCGTTGTAGTTAAATTAGTACTTAGTGGTTGTTGTTGTTTATTATGATGATGATTAAAAAATAAAGTTTTATTAAACCTATCAATTATATCGTGACCCATTTTAATTATAATTAGTATTATTATATGTTGTTTTTGTAAGGATGATGCTATACGTATTATTATTTTTTTATTATTTAAAATACTTTATTAATAAATATCAATACAACTATCCTAGCAGTGCAACACTAATGGAACATCTACATACCGTTATATATATATATATAATAACAAACTTGGCAACAACTTGGCAATATAATAAGGACAATAGTAATTAGTTAGTTAGTCAGCTTATCTTTTCGTATATCTTTACGAATTCTTTAAAAATATCTATATCCTAATATAATATAAGAATGATTTCTTGATCATTATATTTTTGATATAAAAAAAAAAAGTAAAAAGTATCGTTATTAAAGTTGTTATTGTTTTAAACATTATAATACCCTTAATTATCAATTATCGGATAAAACAGAAAAGAAAAGAAAAGAGAAGAAAAAAAAACATCATCTTTGCTTCTCCTTTGTTTCTCCTTTTTTTTCTTTTTTTTGTCCGTCTTTTTCAACCCTTCCCCGCCTTTTCTTTCCTTTCTTTTTCTCCCGCCCCCCCTTAAATTACTCAAAATTATTACTAACAAATAATCCCCTTTTTTTTGAAATATTAAAGATAAGTTCATCATCCCTTAAACCCCCTAAATAAAAGAAAAACCCTCTTTTTTTTTTTGTATGTGTGTATATATAGGTTTAAATAGAAAGCAGTGTAGATAGTAATATATAATATATACTTCTATTATTCTATTCTTCCATTCTTCCATTCTTCCATAACAACCATAACAACCATAACAACCACCACCCCCCACATTTAATTATAAATCAATTATAATCAATAAATGATAGGATCTCATTTAATGTATCTAAATAAACATTATCTTTATTACTACAAAGAGTTAATGAATGTTTACCCATTGGTAATAAAACTAATTTTTTAATATTGCTATTATTATTATTATCATTAGATTTGTCAAATTTATTAATAACATTATTAATAAAAATTTCAGATGATTTCCAATCATTAATTGTATCTTGTTGACCATGTAAAATTAATAATTTTGATGGGAAATTTGAAAAACTTTTAGAGTTAACAAATGTTGATGATGAATCAATTAATCTTAAACCATTATAATACATATCGTATAACATTTCAATACTACCAACACATGGTGTTGTCCATGGATAATCATTTAATAACCATTTTTGAACATCTTTATCATCTGTTAATCCATCAATATCAAGATCCATATCAACTTTGAAATTTGGTTTTGTTTTACTTAGAAATTTCATCAATTGAATTAATAAAAAATTCGGTTGAGTCTTTGGATGTGTTTTAATTAATGGTCCTGTACATATAATACCTTGAATTCTTTTATCTCTTTTATCAAGAAATCCATAATTTAAAATAATTTGTCCACCCATTGAATGACCAAATAAATAGTTTTTAATTTGTGTGTCGTTGTTTTCCCTACTATTCAAATAAAAATTAATAAAATAATTCAAATCATCAATTTGATATTGGAAATTTGTTTCACCTTTTAAATTATACGGTGATGTAAAACCAGAACCTCTTTGATCAAAAAAAAAACATTCAATACCTTTCAAACTTAAATCATATAAAACTCTATAATAAAATTTAGAATATTCACCAAATCCATGAACAAAAATTAATCTTGCCTTTGGTTTGTTGTTGTTGTTGTTGTTGTTGTTGTTGTTGTTATTATTATTGTCACTATTATTTATTAATGATGGCCATATCATATAATGAAAGGTTGCATTGTTATAATCATGTTTTAATATAGGTGGAATTGAATCTGTTGGTACTTCAAAAGGATATGGTATATCACTCAGATATGCAGATTTATGTTCTGGTGTTAGATTAGGAAAAAATTTAACCATGATTTATTTATTTAGTTGTATTGTCTTGTCTTGTCTTGTCTTGTCCTTCTCCTATCTCTGGAACACCTAATATACGACCATGTTTGTTGTGTTAAAAAAATTGTTGAATTTAAAAAGACAGAAAGAAAAAAAAAAAAATCTACATCTAATTACACACGTGACATAAACGCGTTTTATAATAATGATGAATTATTAATACGTTGTATATTTGAAACGCGTAATTTTGAGAAATTTCATTCATAATGATATATATATATATTTATATATTAAAACAAGTCGAAATAAAATTTGGGAAAAAAAAAACATTAAAACCAAAGAAGTAAAACAACAATGGGTATCAAAGGTTTGAATGCAATCATTGCAGAAAATGTTCCACATGCTATTAGGAAATCAGAAATCAAAAGTTTTTTTGGAAGAAAAGTTGCCATCGATGCATCAATGTCATTGTACCAGTTTTTAATTGCAGTTAGACAACAAGATGGAATGAATTTAAGTAATTCAGAAGGTGAAACAACATCTCATTTGATGGGGATGTTCTATAGAACTCTTAGAATGATCGATAATGGTATCAAACCATGTTATGTTTTTGATGGGAAACCACCAGTAATGAAAAAATTTGAATTGGATAAAAGATTGGATAGAAGAACAGAAACTTTGGATAAAATGGAACAAATTAAAGACGACGTTGCTTTAAAAGAAGAATATTCAAAATTACAAAGAAGAACTGTGAAAGTCACAAAACAACAAAATGATGAAGCTAAAAAATTATTAGGATTGATGGGGATCCCATATGTGGAATCACCGTGTGAAGCAGAAGCTCAATGTGCTGAATTGGCTAAGAGGGGCAAAGTTTATGCTGCTGCTTCAGAAGATATGGATACTCTTTGTTATAGAACACCTTTCTTATTAAGACATTTAACATTTTCTGAACAGAGAAAAGAACCAATTAATGAAATCGATGTAGAAAAAGTTCTTGAAGGTTTGGAATTGAAATTAGAAGAATTTGTTGATTTGTGTATTATGCTCGGTTGCGATTATACAACGACAATAAAAGGATGTGGTCCTGTAAATGCTTTAAAATTAATTAAAGAACATAAAAGTATTGAAAAAATTATTGAAATTATTCAAGATCCTCAGAATACAACAACTTCCAAAAATTGGAAAATTCCAGAAAATTGGGATTATAAAGAAGCAAGAGAATTGTTCTTGAATCCAGATGTAACTAATGGAGATACCATTGATTTAAAATGGGAACCTCCAAAAGAATCAGAATTGATTAAATTTATGTGTGAACAAAATGGTTTCGCTGAAGATAGAATAAAATCAGGTATAGAAAGATTGAAAAAAGGTTTGAAAACAGGAACTCAGGGAAGGCTTGATGGGTTTTTCAAAGTTATTCCAAAGACAAAAGAACAATTACAAAAAATTAATTCAAAAAACAATAAAAAAGATTCAAAGATAAAAGGTGGGAAAATTACCAAAAAGAGAAGATAACTCTTTGCATATATGCATATATGTATTTATTTATTTATCTAAAATGTATCAAAAACACGCGTACATGCGTCTACTAAAAAACGCGATCAATTTCCACATCTCTTTCCACTCTCTTTCCACTCTCTTTCCACTCACACTCAACAAAAAAAACCAAGAATGACTAAAACGTTTGAAAGATCAGGGATATCCAAGTTTAAGTTCGGTGCACATGTCAGCGGGAGTGGCGGAATCTCGAATTCTGTGAGTAATGCCTACAGTATTGGTTGCAACTCCTTTGCCATGTTTTTGAAGTCCCCTAGAAAATGGGCAGCACCAGATTTCACCAATGACGAAGTTGAGAAATTTCATAAGAATTGCAAACAGTACAATTACGACCCAAGACAAGATATCTTGCCTCATGGTCAATACATGATCAACTTGGCAAACCCTGAAGAAGAAAAAGCTGAAAAATCATATACCTCTTTTGTTGATGAGTTACACAGATGTGAACAATTGAATATTGGTCACTACAATTTCCATCCGGGATCTTCACTAAAGGGAGACCACAAGAAACAACTTAAACAACTGGCCTCATACATCAATAAGGCCCACTCGGAAACATCTTTTGTCAAAATCGTTATAGAAAACATGGCAGGAACAGGGAACCTTGTAGGAAGTGATCTTAACGACATCAAAGAAGTAATTGAGATGGTCGAGGATAAAAACAGAATAGGAGTCTGTATTGATACGTGTCATGGTTTTGCTGCAGGGTATGATCTCGTTGCTAAGTACGATGAGTTTTGGCAAGATTTTGACCAATTGATCGGATTCAAATATCTTTCTGGGATCCATTTAAATGACTCCAAAGCACCATTAGCTGCAAACAGAGATCTTCATGAAAAGCTTGGACAAGGATTCATTGGTTTAAAATTCTTCCACAAAATCGCACATTCTGTTTTTTTACAAAAAATTCCAATCATCTTAGAGACTCCACATGATAAAGATGAAGGATACGGTGAGGAGATCAAGACATTGGAATGGTTAGAGTCATTGGAAATCGGTGATGACGGTGATCAGACTAGTAGTAAAGAATTAACTGAAAAATCAATATCTTTACAAAAAATTGGTGAATCTTCAAGAAGTAAACAGAATGAAGCATTTATTAAAAAGCAAAATACGAAAAATTCATCTAAAACAGTGACCAAACGTAAAAAAAATGAGGAAACTGATACTAAGACTGACATTCTCGCACAACTGAATAAAAAACTAAAAAAATAGTTTATCTTGTTAAAAAAAAAAATTGATAGACTCATTTTAAGAAACTTTTAATACAAGTGTATAATGTACATTATAACCGTTGAATAATTCATTCTTGACTAAAGAAAAATTTATATTGGTGTATAAATCTTTTTAAATTAAAAGTGTTTACTTTTTCAAATGAGATTTTAAAATTCTTCTCTGGGGCCTCACATGTATCGAAAGTAAACTAACAGTAAATAAAAATAAACATAACACTATTTACTATACATTTATTGAATTAAAAAAAACATAGTTTTATATACTTACGGTGTACACCAAACAGTTTGAAAGTAATCTTTGCCAATCAAAAAGTCAAAAGCTTTTGATTTTCAATATATTCATTAACTTCTTTTATATCCAATGTTTGTAAATTTTTCACAATCTCCATCAATATTGTTTTGAAACGGGTTTTATTTTTTTCTATATTGGAACTTTCTAAATTCGTAATATCTATTCTTTCCCTCAATTGCTTCGATTGAGGTAAAATTTTATCAGTTATGAATTCTTTTTCAATTCTTGGTTTCAAAGCATCTTGTTCTATGATTAAATACTTTATCGAGCTAACAAGCTCTTTGTACTGTTCAATAAGTTCAATACTCTTTTGTTTTATATATTCCTGCTTCCTTATCTGATACAACAATTGGAAATTTTCATTAATAAGTAATTCTTCCTCTGTAAGATGTGAAGTTGTAATCGCAGAGTTCTGTTTCAAACCATCACCGGTATTACTACTTTGATCATCATTATCAGGGTCATCTTTATGATTGTAATTCAAAGGCTTCATCGAAAAATCATTGTAATCTATAAACGATTGTCTAGCAATTTTCTTCAATAACTGTTCAATTTTTTCAGTTTCTCTTCTTCTTTCTTCTTGAATTTCCGAGAGTTGCTTAGACAAATTTATAATGTAATCAAAGCATTCCGTAGCAGAGTCATCCATTGCTCTGGAGAAGTGGAGCTTAGTCTTATATGGGGTGAGTATCTTGGCAGTATTATGCCTTTTACCTCATTACACCCCCTCTCTTGTATCTACCATATTCTCTTGAGCAATCAATTAAAAATAAGAATCCCACCTGTATAAAGAAAATCAGTGTGGTAAGGTAATTTTCACTAACTTATAAGAATTTGACGGCATTTAGTCGAATGGTGAAGCGGTGGCTCAATGGTAGAGCTTTTGACTCCAATGTTCGATTTGCATAATTTAACTAATTATGCAGCAATTAAGAAATTAAAAACTTTGTAATCAAAAGGTTGCAGGTTCAATTCCTGTCCGTTTCAAAATTCTTTTTTTTACATTTTTATAACTAATATAAAGCAGGGTATGCAATACCCAGTATTTATTCCTGCTGAAGCGAGTAATTTCATTAAAAGAAATCCAAAGATCTTCTAATTTCTATCGTGTGAGCTTCGTTAGATGTAGATATTGTTTAAGTTATCAATTTTTCTTTTTTGATATTAAAATAGCTTAAACCTGAAAATTGAACAAAAAGTTGAATTAGAAATATATTTTAAAACAAGTTAAACCAGACATGGATTGAGCAGCGTTTAAGAACCATCAATTAAAACAATTTAAGTAGTCTTTGGGGTTTTGTTAAAATGAAGATAGTTTATAACTTGAATATGAGTACTTTAAACACATTATTTTTCTGGAATCTCGAAAAGACTATGAGTATATTAATAAAGTTTGTATACGAGCAATCCACATATGTTAGTCCGAAACTTTATCTTTACCACATGTGCAGTTGTAGGGGGAAAGTTTAAGTATTTTCTTGCTAAAATAAATTATATTACAATGAAAAAAAAAAATTATTTTTTTGTTTGATAACATCGGTTCATAATTATCAGGAACAAGTCCTTGATATTGAAAATTTTAAATTCTTTCAATTAAATGGAATATGCACATAAGCCACATGTAATAAAGACGTAGTCCGTTGCTGGTGTTTTAAAAACTTTGAGGTATGCAAAACGCCACAAAAAATCATTTGTTTAAGCTTAATTATTAAAAGACTAATTGAATTGGGCAAGCTAATGTTTTACAACTTACAAGAATTTGACGGCATTTAGTCGAATGGTGAAGCGGTGGCTCAATGGTAGAGCTTTTGACTCCAATGTTCGATTTGTGTAATTTAACTAATTATACAGCAATTAAGAAATTAAAAACTTTGTAATCAAAAGGTTGCAGGTTCAATTCCTGTCCGTTTCAAAATTCTTTTTTTACATTTTTTAACTAATCTGAAGCAGGGTACGTAATTGTTTTTCTGTACTATTAAGAGCACTCAGATTTTTTCGTGACTCCGAGAACCGGAATGAAAAGCTTATCACTTGTTGGCTTCATCTTGTTGTATCAAGGTTTTTACAAGAAGAAGAGCATTGAACTACCCTCTTTCTTTGACTTCCTTATATCTTGAAAACATTCATTAAGTGACGCGCACAGATTTTGAAATGATCTCTCTTTGTGTACTCTGTTTTGAGGATATATTCATAGAATGTGAGCATTCTTCTCGATCGTGGAGAAAAGAACTGCCAAAAAATTTACCCTCCATCTAAACACACATAAGAGCTATTGATTAAAACCCACCCCATTTCCATTCAATAATGTTACACCATTTACCACCCGACATAAGCACTCAAATTTTGATTGAATTATCAAATTTTGAAACTAAAAACGATCAACAGTATTGTTTAAATGATTCGTTTAGAGATTTTTATATGTCTCTAAGATTAGTTTGTTCTAAATGGAATAACTTGATAATTGAAAATATTATGAATGAGTGTAACATGATTATACGACCAGAACAGTGTGCTTCGATTAAAAACTGGAAAGATTATTATAGCGTTTATAAATTAAAAAAATTTATATCTTTGATACCAAAAAATAATAATGAAACCAATAATTATACACAAATTAATCGTTGCGGTTTATTGGAAAGTCAATTTAGTTTATATTGGAATTCTGTGAATGATAAAGTTGATGTGAAAATTGCAATTAGTATTAATAATTTATCAAAATTGTCCCATTTCCAACTTTTATTACACAAATTAAAAATTATTTTAAATTCAAATTATTTATATATTCCTGAGATATTTTCAAATTATTTACTTCAAGAACATTTGATGGATCAAAAAGACAAAAACAATAAGAGAATTTTTATTATTAACATTGGTCAAATAAATAGACATAATTATTATGAGTATTTGTTAAATATTCAACCACATTGTTGTTTAAATAAAAACACTGATGAAAGTGATGGTCCATTTATTGAATTATTATTTTTGGAATTTTCTCAAGTAAGTGGCAGCTATCGCGGACAAAAGAGAGCATGGTTATGGGCAGAATTGTCTAATAATATGATAGAACATTATTTAGAACATCAAGATGTTTCTGAGAATTTGAAATATCATTACAAATATGTTCAAAATAGTAATAAGTTCAATAAAGTGCAACACTATCCTTTAAGAAAAAAACTGAAAAGAGAACTCGGAAACTCTTTAGAAAATTTGAACATTTAAAGTGGCATTTCCCTCTCTCTCTCTTTCTGTTTGCAAAAGTGTGTATACGTTTCGCGTTTTATATGTAATTTTGAAAAAATCTCACTCTTCCGAATATGTCAAAATGAAATGATCTAAAAAAATACGATAAGGTATTAGATTGGAGATCTAAGAGAAAAAAAAACTAGACACCAAATCACAATGAAGCACCATGCAGATTATTCCAATTTTAATAATAGCAACATGAACAAAACCCCCAGTTCAACTGATAAAATTGATAAATTAAGACAAATGGTGGAAAGCTATGCATCTTTGGCAGAAGGACAAACCAATTGGGTAGCAAATTTATCAAATGCAGCTGCATTGATCTGGTATTGTTACAAATCGTTACCATTAGATATAAATTGGGCAGGTTTCTATATATATGACAAAGAAGCTTCTGATAAAAATAATAATACAAACACTTTATTATTAGGTCCATTTCAGGGGAAGGTTGCATGTCAAGAAATTTTATGGGGAAAAGGTGTTTGTGGTAAAACCGCATTGATGAAATTAACACACATTGTTTCAAACGTTTTGGAATTCCCAGGTCATATTGCTTGTGATAGTGAAACAAAATCAGAAATTGTTGTTCCCATTATAAATAAAAAAACTGGAAAACTTATTGGTGTTATAGATATTGATTGTAAACAACTTGATGCATTCACTATACATGAAGATAAATATTATTTAGAATTATTAGCTGATAAAATTTCAACCACATGTAAATTTTTCTAATTAAAATATGCATTCTTATTGCGCGTGATTGTAAACTTTCTTTCTTTCTTATTATTATCCAACATTGTTGTGACTATTATGAATGTTCAAGTTTAATGATCAAAAGGCAAAGAAGAATTTCCTTTTGATTCTAGAAAGTATTGGAGTTTTAAGACTCGATTGTGTATTTTCTTTTTATATTTTTACGTTTATTTCTAAGTGTAATGATAAATTTTTAAATTGTGAATTTGAAAATTTTATCTTCAGAAAACTCACCAAACATTATGGCTTTCATAATATTTTCAAAATGAGTTCAAATTTTTGAAAACTTTTACACTCACTCCATTTTTCACATTTATCTTCTTCAGTGATTAAATCTTAATTTGAATCTTTAATATGTTTTAGCTCTTCCCTTTGTGGTCTTTTTTTGGAAAAAGAGTTTCATGAACCACTAGAGTTTTGATGTTTTTGTTTTGGGAGCCCTTGTCGAGACTCTGTATCAATTGTTCAAACACTTTTTCTCCGTCTTTATTTAAGCTTCTTGCTCAAAAGCATTCAATTTGTATAAATTTTTTGGCACGTCTTTGTATAAATATTTTTATGAATGCATCAAAAAAAAACTAAAAGAAGTAAAGTGACTCAAATTTTTAGAAAGTATGAATTAATGAAATCAAAAATTTGTTGATCTACTGTTAGTTTGATTTTAACACTTAGAGGACTCTAAATCATTAAAAATATGTTGTAGATTAAAAAGGTTGTTATCTTGGTAAGCGTTATGTCCCGGATCTTTAGATGGTCCGTTGATGCTCTCCCAGTCAGCATGAGAAAGCTTTGCTCTATCTGGGAAACAATGGTTTCATTGTTTTTATTGCACTGGAAAGATCAATGAACAAAAGGTAAATCAGTGTTTTTGATGTATGGAAAACTAAAATAGAACGTTTACCATCTTTGGTACATATTATGATTTATGTTGCAAAAATACGTGATCATTTTTACATGCTGCTTAAACCAAAGAAAAAGCTAAATTCCACACATCCGGGTAAAAATCTCCAAAACTTAGCCGCCGATCCTATTTTTTTCTTCTTCTGTCTTTATTGTTCTTTTATTTTTTAGGGTAACTACTTGATTCAATTTCCAATTAATCTAATTATTAAAATATTACTTATAGTTATTATGTTATTATGTTATTTGTATAGCCATTACTATTAGATATATAGAATTAAGAAATAATTTAGGGGACAATTGTTGATTTAATTTTCAACTTGGTTTTTTTATTAAATTCATCATTTCTATTAGTACCTACTATTACAATTAGTTCCTATTACTGCTAATATTACTCATTCATATTATATATTATATAAGATATACTTCTAAATGAGATTAGTTAACATGCTTTATTAATGAGTTTACTATGTAAATGGGTAAAGATTTCAAGCTTTAAACTTTAAAATCAACCATTAGAAAGCAAAAAACCCCACCCCCCAGTAAAGCCGCTCAAAGTTGCTACCAGTATGTCAACAGATCGATTAACAGTAAACAACAACAACAACCAGATAACTGTTCCTACTACTGATGAACAAAAAAGAAAAAAAGCAAAAGAAAAAAGAAAAATGAAGACTGTTTGTGCAAAATTTAAAAGTATGGTGCTTATAGAAAGTGATACATCAGATAGAGGATTCAACTATGCTAGAAATAAAAGAAAAAAACAAAATCGCTTAGAAAATAGAATGGCTCGTGAATTGCAAGAAAACAAAATAAATGAGGTTAATGGTGCTGTTTTAAATGATAGTTTAAGGGCTGCATTGCTTCAATCTTTTAGACAACGAGAAATTGCTCAAAATCAAATAAATGCTGCTAATTTTGCTATTATTAATGAAGCTAAAATACACTTATTAATTTTTCCTGATGGCGAGACTTTATTATACAATTGGAAAAAACTTGATGAATTAAAATGCCACAAAGGTACATTAATTAAATACAATATTATTATTTCATCTGCTGTTTTAAAAAGAATGAACAGTTTTAAGGCAATTGGTTATTCGGAAGAGATTTGCAAAGCTGGTATATTGGCTAAAAAGTGGCTTGATGCTAATTTGTCAGAACCAGGTTCTATGGTTCAAGAACAAAAGTTCCATGAAATGCTCCTTAATGAAACCACTGAAGAAAATCAAAATTTGACTGTTGATGATTATACTTGGAATTGTTGTTTGAATTATAAAAAAAAGTACGAGGATAAAACTATTTTAATGTCATTATTTTCAAAAAGTATAGATTTCAATTGCAAAACTAGAAAAATTGAAAAAATTTGTTTCCACCAAAAATCTGATATTCCAAAAATCATGTCTTGTTTGGAAAAAAAAGTATTGAACAGCTTAAAATTATCAATTCAAAAAAAATTTTTATTAATTTTAAACAAAATTTTTAAATCTTTGAAACCTTCACATATTTATATCAAATCATTAACTGATTTTACAAAACATATGATAAATAAAATCAAAGAACCTTTGTTGAATGATAATGATGGAGTTTTTAAGATTATTACTAAGGATTCTCAAGTTTGGAACATTGCTTTTTTAGAAAATGAAGTTTTGCCAAGTGCACTTGAAACTGAAAGTAGTATTAACAGCCTAAAGAGACTTGTTACAATTTGGAAAAAAGTTGCTCATAGCTTTGATGGTTTTGGAAAAATTGATAGTGACGACTTAGACGGCTATTTTAAGATTTGGAATGATGAAATTGACTCCTTGCAATTTTAACCTATTTTGTCTTAGTAATACTTTAAAAACTTCTTGTTTTTTTATTTTTTATGTATAAAATGGGTTTCTAAAAAAATTAATAATATTTATAGATAATTAATTAAGTTAACTTGAACAACTAAAAAATAGGTAATAATAATAAAAAAGAAAATCAATTCTTTTTTCAAGCAAACGTTGAAAATAACCTTTAATATCTCTTCAAGCAATTATTTAAAATTTTTTAAATTCAAGTTACATGCTTCACACTATTAAAAAAAATTGTTGAAAATAAAATCTCTTATTGAAATCTTAAAGATATATGATCAAATAAATATAGACTTTACTAAAGAATTGAGCTCCATACCTCTTTTAAATATATATGTAAAGCTTATTTAATACTCCAACTGAAGATTAAATATTTTTATCCTAGTAAAGCCACCTCTATGTATTAATTCCTCAATTCTAAAATTTTTTTTAAGCTTATAATGTTAAATAAAGTAAATGCTAAATCTTTTGATTATATTGTTTTGTAAAGTTTCCATCCTTTGGTTTTTATTGCCTTGCATTGATATTCAACAGATGTACAATCAATTGTAATCAAATATACAAGTAAGTTGATTGAATAATTCTTTTTATATCAATTTACTTTAATGACAAGAATAAAATCATCTGAAAAGAGTGAGATTTTTTCTATCACAAATTGGTGTTGCAGTGAATGATGAGTTGTTCATTCGTAGTTGTTAAAATAGAACAAATTCCGATTAAGGATCATTCTTTCAAGCATGTGGTCCTCATTGTTTTTAAGTGGTATCTATTCCAATCATTGAAAAACCGTCTTGTAGAAATAAAATAATGTTTTTCATGTAAGCAATATCTATGTGTGGGAGGCCTTTATTTTTTTTTTATTTATTCTTTTTTTTATGCTTGTGTGGAATAAATAACTGCATTTAGGGAAGCAATGCTATCTTTGCGAATTGCTTCAAAATTTAAAAAAAACAAAACAATCATAATGCAACTCATTTAACATTTTAATTTTCAAGATTTGGATCTTTTTTTTATATAATAACACATTTTATGTCACTTGCAAACTTGGAATATGATTCAAAACAGATTTTTCTAAATCAAATACCCATTCACTATTTATCAAATTGAAAAATGCCCGGAAGCCACAACCTCCAAGCCAACCAGGCATTGAGTGTATGAGTGTTTGATTTTTTAGAGCATATGCATACACACTTTCTGGACTTTGTTTCTTTTGCTAAAGGTTTTGAAGTAACATTATATGCTTTATGCAAAACGTTTGAATCAAATACAATAACATCGCCAATTCCATCTTCTTTGTTGCTTACCTTAATGTTTACTGAATCATCTATTGATTCCTTAGTATATTTATCATTGTTTCTAATGGTTTGTAGCCCTACAAGAGTTTTCATTGTTTTATTAAATTGTATTTTTTTCTTTTGAAAACTTTGAAAAGAGGAGTTTTCAAGCATCATATAATAAAACAA
>JAKTSY010000029.1:0-72190 GCA_030580555.1 Hanseniaspora taiwanica (nom. inval.) | reverse complement strand
CTATCACTACTCATTCTTTACTCTTCTAATTATTCAAATATCACATTGTCATAACATTCACCCTCCTTCCATCACTCCATAACTCTCAAACGTCTGTGCATAAACATAATTCACTATACTCTCCACTCCTCTATATATCTCATTGCATTAATACAATAATTTCTCTATAATCACCACACATCATTACGTAACACTTATTACTCCCCATATCATTCAATTTCTTGATCATTTCATCAATTCAGTCTTTCACTTCCACTCTACAATTGCAAAGTCTTTAATCATATTCCTCCTTCATACATTTTCTTAATTCACTCTCTCGTTTCATATTCTCAAATACCGTTTACTCTATCATATTCTCAAATCATACTATACAATAATTGTAAACATCATATAATCCTATCTTGCTTATTTACATAATTTCATAATACTCTTTATTCAATCACTCTATGACTAACTCTTTATAATCCTTACTTCATCATTTATTCCTTCAAATACTATAATTCACATTTGCATTCAATACTCTCCATATATCATTATTCATAACATTTCAATACGTCAATTCTCATATTCTAATTCCACTTCTACTCCGTCAACTATTCTTTCCTTCTTCAATCTATAATCACATACTTTCATCTTATAATATCATGAACATAACCCTATTTCATTTCACTCATACATTATAATCATTATTCTTAGTACTGCTTGATATCACTCATATTTTCATTTCATTATTAATTATTGCTTATCTAATAATCATGCTTCAAATTTATTATATTACTTCATTATCCACTCTCATCATAGACGACTATCATTCTATCAGTCTTCATATTCACATACTATTGTTAACTATTCAATCATTGTCATATTATCATATTCCACCATACAATAATCATATCTCATACTCTTTATTTCATTCCCTCTGTCCTATCTCATTTCTCAAATCGTACATTATTCACTCTATCAACTATTTCTTTATAAATGACATTCTCTTTCTTTGATCTTCTATACTCCACACTCTCCATATTTCATTCCTTCACTCTATCACTTTATAATATCATTCTTCACACTTCATAATACTCACTCTGCCTTTCTATCACTTCATATTTCATAATACTCAAATAACACATTTTCATTTCTCACTCTATCATTATTCATGATGTTATACTCTATCACTTTATAATTATCTGTCCCTCTAACTATCACTTCATATTCAAATACTATCTATAATCATGATTCACAATCTTATTACCTCTATCATTCTCTTACTCTATCATTTCATACTCTTACAATATTCATATACCATAATCACTATTCATCCTAATATAGACCTATGTACTACACATTTAATCAAACGACAAAACTGCTATGTCCACTATTCTGACCATATTCACGTTGTACAATATGGATTACTCAAATATTGACAGTTATACTCAGACCTGTATACACTATATTCTTACTATCGCTCAATATCATTACCAGTAATTCAACTCTAATCACTTCACAACACTACATCCTAATCAAAATGAACGCTTTGTATCAATGACACTCTTAATCACTCAAATATATACATTATATACTTACTTTCGCCCTACTGTAATATCCCTAGTACCAAGTTAGAAGTTTGTCGGTTCTTTAGTTATATTTCCAGACCTTTTTCAGAAATACATGAATACACCCCATATACAATTGTTTAAACACTACACACACTATATCAGTCATGCGGAACATATTGAGATATTAACATCTTGACTTACTTGATTATTATTGGGTATACACCGACCCTTTATACTATTAGTCACTACTAATATCAAGTATCTCATTCAACACTTTGAATATATTTACTTTACAAAGTCCCATCCTTCTCAAACTACACTCTGATATACATAACACTTTGTCTCACTCAAATATATCAACTCTTTGTGTTTTTCACGCTACTGCAATATCCCTAGTACTAAGTTAAAAGTTTGTCCGTTTTGTGATATAACTTATACACCCTTCGTGTAACTCCATATGCACATCTCAATTATAACTTACCAATTGTTATATATACTATGTACGGCACTCTGAATAATATGAAACACTAACACTAGGTATTACTCAAATATTGATGAATACACACTGACTCACTACAGTACTACCTC
The DNA here is from genome assembly GCA_030580555.1 of Hanseniaspora taiwanica (nom. inval.). NCBI lineage: Eukaryota > Fungi > Ascomycota > Saccharomycetes > Saccharomycodales > Saccharomycodaceae > Hanseniaspora > Hanseniaspora taiwanica (nom. inval.). The sequence continues at coordinate 70,049 of JAKTSY010000029.1, read as the reverse complement.
ATAGCAACACACTATCTCCAGATATCTTGACCAGTTCTTCAACTTAACATATTTCACGACGTCCCTTCCTGTTTGGAATAGCACTCTCATGTAGTTGACAGTTCAAATCATTGAAACATGTGCAGCATTCATAGACTCCTGGCATACTATATTACTACAACAGATGTGTCTAATAGTATTTGTAGACCGTTTCCAGAACTCAAAAAATGCAAACCAAGTTTAACTTAACAAACACTACATATACTATATCAGCCATGCTGATCACAATGAGATATCAACATCGTGTACTACTCAAGTATTGATTGATATTCATTGACCCTTTGTAGTACTATTTCTTAGCAACACAGTATCTCTTAACACACCAACCAATATTTCAGTGTGTATATTTCGCAAAGTCACATCCTGCTCAAGATAGCTTTCTAATATGATCATCACTTGAATCTACTCAAGTATCTATACTTTAGCCCTACTCTAAATGCCTAGTGCCAAGTTAGACGTTGTTCGACTCTCACTAATAACCATCCAGTGTTTCAAGAACTCAATGAATACCATCCAAATGCAACAGTTTCAATTGAGTATATAATAATTCAGCCCACCTGAATAAAACAAGACATTAACTAGCTGTATTATTCATATATTGATAGACATACACTAATCTTTCATAACACTAGTCACAAATATTATGCCAAACCGTAATTTCTCAACCACTTTTTACAAAGACTCAGGTAATGAAGTCCCATTCTTCTCATAACTACACTTCGATAAACATGACACTCTGCTCTTCTTAAATGTCTTTACTTTTCATGTTATTCACACTACTGTAATATCTCTGATACTAAGCTTGCCATTTGTCTGTCTTTCACTAATAGTCACAGACCCTTCTTGCAACTCCATATACAATCTAGATGCAAACACTTATATGTTGAATACACCATGCCAGACACTCTGAACAAAACAAGATATTAACATCAAGTATAACTCAAACATTGATCGAGATACTTTGACCAAATAACTGTATTAATACATAGTAGTATACTATCTGATAATACCAACTAGTTCTTCGATGATATTCATTTTGTGAAGTCCCATCCTGCTTTGAGTAGCTATCTGATATAGTTGACAATGTGTTTCATTCAAACACATACACATTATTCATAGTCGTCTGTCATACTATATTGCTAAAACAGACGTTTCTTATAATAATTCCAGACCTCCTTACTACCTCAATATGTTCAAAGTGAATCTACTTTAGTAACTACTAATTATACCATATCAGCCATGCTAATCACAATGACACAATTACATTTTATATTTTCATAGTATTGGTTAATTTACTTTGACCATTCTCCGATAATACAATTATTGTATAATATATTGACCATCATGCTACAATTATTTATTTAACAGTCCCTTCCCATTTAAACATCTTTCTAATATATTCAACAAGTGGAATCACCAAGAGACATCCATCAATCATTTACTTCTGTTATACTCTTCCAAAGTAAAACATAACTGGTAATAATCACAGACTCTTTCAGTAACCCATGATATCCAAGCTATAATTATTTCATTCTATATCAATCCTTCTGATTCCCATGAAATATCAACAATTAATACTCTCATAGTATAAGTCAAACTATTATAACCATTCTCTTCCATATTCTTAGAACTACTGAAATAGTAATCATCATTTCACAATCATTTACTTAACAGTTCCTTCTTGCTCAATAGAGCTGTTTGATATTGATTACAAATAGGTTATATACATACATCATTCATTTACTGTAGCCATACTTTAATATACCATGTACTATGCAAAATGTTCTTAGTTGTAATTATAGACCGTTAGTGCTACTTCATGAATAATAGCCATACACAACTGTTAAAATGTCTGCTCTACTATAACAACCTTTCGAAACATACAAACACAAATGTATTTACTAATTTTATATCATTGAATGGGCTACTCTGACTCTGGTTTGTCTTGTTCATAATAATGTATACAATATTAACCATTATCTTACAATCACTTATTTTATGTAGTCCCTTTCTGCTCAAATCATAGCTCTTTTCAGCAACACTCTAAAGTATTTAAACATACCTGCCACTCATATATCTCTGTCATACTTTTTAACCATGTCAGAATAGTTTAGATCGTACTACCAAATGTCCAAGTCAAAGCCAAATGCAACAATCTAAACATGATGTATACTATGATAGCCACCCTAATTGACATTATACATTAGCATTGCATATTGTCTTGGTACAACTCAAGTTAAGTTTTGTTTACCACAATCACTATCAAATATCACCACCACTATTCGACTGGTTTATATTTCACCAAGTCCCTTCATGCTCAAAATAACTTTTGATTACTGTTTGCTTTATAAACTATGCAAATATCTAAATGGTCAGTTTCAGATCATTCATGTTTATTATCAGTCCTACAGCATACTTACAAAGTCAAACTCTCTGAATATAATACAAAGGTGTCTCCACATATATCAAATCTACTATATCTATCTCAATACATGCATATGTAAATTAAAGCATCCCCCGTATAAACTATCTACTTTACAAAGTGGCATTGACTTAATACCTCCTTCTCATTGTATTACCCAGTCTGTGTTGCTGAGTCCAATAACAACTCTTAACGGTTCTTACAACTTGATATTTATCCAGTCATTCTCACTGTATGTGCGGTCACATCTTCTATAAAGCAGTCACTGCAGCAAGCCATTGATGCTCACTGAGCATATCATCACAACTTACTTTAAGCAGTCCTTCTATAATGCAAATAAATAAAATACAAATAAGAAAGTTATTCACTCTTTATTAATGAAACGTGTCACTCTAGCAATACGCCTTACCAAACTTGCCATACTACTCACAGTATGCTAGTCATTTCAGGAATTTTGGTTTTAGGACAAGGGGGAGACCCCCTTGGACCCCCCTCTGCATTTCCAAAGTGCATTACACAAGCCAATATGTACTTTAGGACCAAGGGGGAATCCCCCTTGAACTCCCTCAGGTCTTGAGACACTTTCCCTCAATACTAGCCCAAAATAGTGAATATTCCTTAAATTTTACAGTTACACATAATATTATTGTTTTCTTTTGTTTAAACATCTACATAGTTAGCTCATAAACTATCTATCCCAAGTATAAAAAAGTAACAAACATTGTTTTTTAACTGCTTTCCGAGTTTTTGTGGTGCTGAGAACACAAACAAACCGAACACCGAAAATGATATCAAGAAAAAAAGATTTAAACAAAATTCTCAGCGGCTGCAACAAGCTTATTGGTAGAACAAGAAACACAATCCTAAAAAGCCATGAGCACACTCGCTGGAATAAGAGACGTTCCTAACAACGACGCATCAAGATTTGTCAAGAACCGGTCTAGACGGGCCATTATTTTTTCTCGGTTTGTCCAACACTTTGACTCACCAATCTGGTTTATTGAAGCAACTAACTTTGAATAATGGCCGTTAAAACTACAACAACAAATGTGAAGATTGCTTAACAGGAATTAAATTCAAAATCTGCATTTTAAACAACAAGAGAAGCGGTGTTTTAAGTGACTCTAAAGATTTTGAAATCAGTAATCTACGCAATCTTGTTGGTGGCTAAGACAATTATATTTTGATAGCAGTATTGATACAACCATTCACAGTAAACATTTTTCTGCCTACGCTTACATTTGTGCTTTCATTGACCAATTTTCGTTTGACGATTATGTGGTGCTTTGCAATAAAAAGCTACGTTACACACGGCAGAATACCGTCTTGGAATTTTAAAAACCTAACACAACAAATAAACTTTGTGTTGAGCGACTTGTTCGAGTCATTCCTACCTGTTACTCTTTGAATATTTTCAATTGTAAGTGTGTTTGTGAGTCACTCCTGTAAAAGATTTTAGAAAGCCATCTTGATACACCGCAACCAAAAACAGTGTTGTCTCTGCCAGCTGCTTTCGACAACACTAACGATCTGGTGTTAAATGAGAACTTTTTTACAGCTTTACGGAGTGATGGCAACTGTGTTCATAATTGTACCACAAACAAAACTTATTGCTTCAATTTGCATCTCTTATCGCATGAAAATGACCAACCACAAAGTTATCTACAGCTGTGGCTACCTGTTATAAAGTTACTTAATTTAATTCCAATTCAACAAGAGTTTTTGGACACAACTCAACGACATGAAAGGTACAAAACCAGTTGAGCAAGATTTTAAATAAAAACTGACAAGAAATGTTTATTCAAAGCTTTAAACGTTTACATCAATTATAAAGATTTTCTCGGACTATCTAAAAAAAAACGGTTTTCCTACAGAAGTTAATCTAATCTCTCTACTGGAGTAGCAGTCCCCTTGTTTTTAGAAGACTCTAAAAATGCTGCAACAATCAATAAATGATGTCCACAAACAGCTGGGCTTCCTTTCAAAATGCTCTTGTCTCCAGAGGTGATAGCATCGTGCATGTTGGAAAACTCTTCGTTGACCCCAAACGAGTCGTCTTCTTGAAATTTAAACGATTTATCCTTAACTTCAAAGTTTTCAACGTTAGGACCAACATTCAAAACTACTGTTGGTTCTTTTTTATCACTCAAATTTAACAGAATAGAACCGTTTTCACCGTAAATTTTAAAGATGGTCCACTTGTCAGTAGCACCAAAGGCACTCCCATAAGTGAACGTACCGATAACATTATTACCTTCAGCCATTTGCAGAGTCGAGTAAACAATGTCATCAGTCCCAGACTCTTTTCTGACTTGTTTTGTTAGTGCAGAAACCGTGTCGACAGGACCCAAGACTTCAGTTAACAATGCCAATTGATGTACACCACCGTCACTCAAAAATCCACCGATGTGCTCTGGGTGTGCTCTCCAAGCAGTGGCATACTTGTTTTTGGAAACAAATGGACCAGTTGAGTTGTACGTAAAAGACACAATAGGTCCGATCTCTGACAAATGTTTCTTAACTTCATTACAGGCTTTCAAGAAAAGCCAGTTTTCTGAGATACCGATTGGTTGAGAGTAGTCTTTGGATAGGTTGTAAATCTCTTTTGCTTGTTTGACAGTGGCAGCGATTGGTTTTTCCATTAAAATTGGTTTGTTATATTTAATGGCCAATTTTACCATGTCCAAGTTGAACTGGTTTGGCACTAGGACATCTACTAGATCCACTTCAGGATCCTTGATCAAGTCTTCTGCGCTGGTGTAAACTTTTGAGGCGTCAATGTTAGCAAACTTGGCAAACTCTACAGCCTTATCGTTGCTTCTGTTGAAACAGGCTACTACTTTGAATTTATCTCCCAGGGCCTCGTACGATGGAACGTGTCTTTCTCTGGCAAAGATACCAGTACCGATAATACCAACTTTAAGAATTGTCATTGTGTGTGTGTGTGTGTTTTGGTGGTTTCTGTTCTTTTTGTGTGTCCATCCAATTGAACAAGAAATCTTTCCTTCTTATATGCTCCCCAGATCTAATTCACCCCTTCCTCGGAACACTTCTTGCCGAAAGAAAAAAGCAAAAAAAAAAAGGCTCAAGGCTATTTGTGTAAGCGGATATAAAGAATTACATATGAACTACACAAGCATTAAATTAACTCCCCACTCCTTGATGACACTGATCCAGTTGTCGTTGTTTTCACCATTATCTCTTCTTCTGTAGACCTCCATCATAATTTGTCTCGACAGCCAGTACTTGCTGAAAGTGCTGCACTCGGCTAAATCTTTAAACCACTGCTTAAATTCTAATTGTAAGTCCTCGGTAGCAGTGCATGCACCAATAAAGGCTCCCCAGATCACAGGAACTATGCGTACTTTCTTAGTTTTAATACAGTTCAAAAGTAAAGCACAGTTTTCAAGTATTCTGGTACAATAGTTTTCCAATATACTGCTGTTCACGTTTCTGACCACAGTGAAGTAGTAAATAATAATTCCGTTGTAAAATATTTCCTGATGGTAGTACAAAGCCTCAACTACGTCATTGATGAATACTTTCTTTCCTGTGTGCTTGAAGAAGACCCATTCTGATTTCCATTTGAAAAGTTTTCTTTCAAATTTCTTGCACATTACTTCAAAAAGTCTTGGTGTTTTGAGATTGTTACGGTCATAGTACAGTCTGTGACGAACAAGTTTTACACTGTCTGAAAACAACAAGATAAGTGAGTTGGGAAGCCCGTACAAATCGTCCACGTCGTAATTGTTGGTTTCTCTCTTTGTGTAAAGGGACGTTTGGTAGTCTTGGAAAAGTGGTGTTTGTGGTGTTGAGACTTTGCTACTCGGACTGTCCTCATTGGCACTCAGCGAGTATGCTTGCATCATTTGTTTGTTTTGCGGAGCGAATTGATTGAAATTTTGAAACTTGGAACTAGTGTCCAATCTTGGCGAATCCACGTCCGGCGTGGTTGTCATGTCGTCCAAGATAGTAATCTCATCGATAGTGATGTTTTCAAGCGCGGTAGAGTTTTGGATCAAGTTAAGAAATGAAAAAATCTTGTGAATAGTCTTGGCCTTTTTTGATATTTTTGGTCTGTTTTCCATTCTTTTCAGCACTATTCGCTCACATATGCTTAAATGTCTGTGACAATCGGCCATCGATCCCCAAAAGATATCGACAGTATTCATACTCAATATTGCAGTCAAAATGTCTTTGTATTTCTCTTGCCCCACAGTATGGTTTAAACATTTTTCCAAGAAAGTCACTGATTCTGCTCTTAGTTTTATACCTAGTTGTAAAAAAAAACTTTTCGTTGGGGAATCCTTGGGAAACATGTTTTGAATGTTGAAACAGGAAATCGCAAGAATAGCATTTAATAGACAGTTCCTTGAATGTGTTGTACGTCCCAAACCTGAAAGATCACCTAACGCCTTCAAAGCTTTTGGGAAATATATTTTTTTCCATGGATTGTTTGGAATCGGCACAACAGTCATTAGGTCTACTAAATACTCTGAGTAGTAATTCAACAAAAACCTTAAAAGCCCATTACACAAAAGACCGTTTGAAGGGACGTGTTTCAAAATCTCAAGCTCGTGGTACTCTGAATGCTGAGCAAGTTCACTAACAATTTCTGCAGAAATTTCAGTAGGAATGACTTGCATCAATTCCAAGGGCATGGAACATTCCATATTGACATTGGATTTTATTGGATTATACGGGGTCGAAGGTGTTTCTGTGGTCGACTGATTCTGTAAACCCGATGTACCGTTTGCCTGGTGGAATAGAATTGAAAAAATGTTTTCTGTGGAATAGATTTCCCTTTCGTCAACTTGTGCATCATTAGAACAATCTGCACTTTTTGTTATAGGAATTGTGATCGTAGGAGACATTCCAGATATCTGCTTAGAGTAAGTTTGTAATCCACTTGTATCTTGATCTTCATGTGTATTGGTAATAGTTGCATTGAAATTAACATTTTGTGTATTGTTTATTTGTTGAGCTGTTATTGCAGCTTGAGCAGATATAATTGCATCATCTCGTAACTCCTCAGATATCCATTCTGTTCCTGCAGGACTATCAAAATTAAAACCCAATATTATATTTTCATCAAGTATGTTTGGTATTGGACTTTGAGCTGTATTGTTATGAAGGACTTGTTTCCTAAGTTGATTTTTTGTCTTTTTTATCTTTCCTCCATTTGATGTTAAATTCTTTGATTTTGTAAGATTTTTTTTAGTTTGTTTTTTTTTCCCAATTTTCTTGATACGAACTGGTTCTTTTCCCTTTTGCGTCTTATTGACTTTATTCATAAATGCATTTCTCATATCAAATTTCCCCCAAAATACACCAAATTTTTTAATAATATATGTTTTATTTTCCATTATTTTTTCTTTATCTTCTTTTAAAATTTTATTTAATTGAGTTAACTCATTATCCATTTCATCATAATATTGATATTCTTCTTTGTAGTGCAAGTATTTGATTTTTCTTCTATGGAAAGCAGGTTCTTCATTATTTGAATCTAACAATTTAGAATTTTTAGGATTTAAAATTATTTCACCGTATGTATTGAATTTAATCGACTTTCTCCATCTCAATTTGATTTCGTATCCATCACAACTCACACCTGATTTTAAACATCTGTTACAGTTTGGTTTGGTGCAATCACATGAAATTTTTCGACTTCTACATGTAAAACAGCCGGAATAATTTTTATTGGGTTTTTTATTAACATTATTTGATGTTGATCCACTTGCATTGGTGTTATTATACGTATCACCATTGTTCAATGAATTCTGGACTAAAAATGTATCAGAGTAAGAGTACTCTTGTAGTTCAGGATTGATCAAGTTATTAGTATCACTGTTATCGGTATATTCATTTCCATATAGATTATCAGAAACACTACTCATAACTATTTGTTTCTCGATGGTGTTTTGACTTTGTTGATTTCAATATCGGAGCAAAGATAAACAAAAAGCCTTTCCAAATGTGTATTACAATTGTTTTTGCAATAATAATAATAATAATTACTATTATCAATTCCTTTCCATCAGTTCACACATTGTTGCTTAATTATTTATTGATCATCACAATCAATGCCTCCATTCTTTCTATTTTTCAAACTTTTTTTCTTTTTCTGTGTTTTTGTTTCCGTTTCGTTTCGGGTTAAATAATATAGTGCTGTCCGAGCTCTCGGAAAACACAGAGCTTGTCGGCCTTGCAATATATAAAAAAAAACAGAAAAAAAAAAAAGGAAAATATTGATTTCGGACATCTTATTGTGCGTGTAAATATTTTTTTTGTCCCATTTTAAAAGACAAAATATATATATCATTCGGTAGGAAAAAAAAAAAACATATACAATACAAACTTTTTTACTTGTAAAACCATGCAGTATTCGGATTAATTATTCGAATGTATTTTTGAAAAATGTGTCAACTTTTTTTTTTAAGTTTCCATTTGTTTTACGCCCATATCGGTAAAATTACGGAAAAACTTTATTTTATTTTCGATGATGACATGCATCTTTATCATTTCTTTTCAATTTCAATTTTCTCGTATCTCATCGGATAACATATATAAATAATGTGAAGAGATTACAACTTTAGAACACCTCATATTATAATGAAAAAGAAATTTTTTATGAAAAAATAGAAAATAATGAAAAAACAATCAGTAAGGTATTTATCAAATGGAAAAAGATTTGAGTGACAATTCCAACCCTTCTAGGGATGATGAAGATCATTCATTGAAACCGAGAAAATCTCGCGAGGTATGTGAAGATAACGGAGACAAAAGTGAATTTGTGCGGAAATATGGACCTGTAAAATTTCAATGGATTGAAAGACCTGAATCTGCCAAAGCCAAAAGACTGATTGTGAAACCATATGCTTTGAATTTTTTCCACAATGGGGTTCTATACAGGACCAAGGAAGAAAGAGGAAGTTCAGTTTTTGAATTGTTTTTTGATTTGTTATATGTCGGTATTGTTGCAAATTTGGCAGAATCCTGTATAGAAGAAAGTAACGGGAAATCATTAGGTATTTATATCTTATTATTTTTACCGTGTTGGCAAATTTGGGCTGATATGAGAGAATTTATGAATTACTACTATAACAACGATTTTACTCAAAAAATTTATGTTTTGTGGATTATGTCTCTTTTAGTTGTTTACGCAAACAATGCTAAAACTGTTACCAAAAATGATAAAGGATTAATTGGTTTGGTTGTTGGCTGTTATATGTTAGCAAGATTTTCATTTGCCACTCTTGTTCTATTCTACAATATTGTTTACATCAAAGAGCATAGAAGACAGATGATTTTTTACTGTTTATTTGTTTATATGGCAGTCATATTATCAGGATTTATTATATTACCGAAAAACATGCATATTAAAATTATACTAGCTTCCATTTTATACGGTTGGGATCTTATGATTTATACAATTTCATTTTCACCATGGTTCAAGAAAGTCTTGAAATGTACATATTCAACAGCGATTAATATAGAACATGAAATTGAAAGACACAATGCCTTTGTTACTATTGCAATTGGTGAATTTTTATTTGTTATCGTTTCTAAATCACCTGCAGCTATGGGATTGAATGAAAAAACCGCTAGAGCTATATTGGCTTTGATCATCAGTTATACTCTAGCGTGGTTTTACTTTTCTGGTGAAGGTTCTTCAAAAGCTTTACATGCATTGAGAAGAAATTCTTATTCTGCTGTTTGTTGGTTACATCTACATATTCCATTGATCATTTCCTTGGTTTTATCTGCAGATGCAGCTGGTGCATTAACAAGCACACCTTATTCTTACCCAACAAGTATCAAGGGAAAAATTTATGGGAAAAGGGAAGCAACTGTTCATTTACCAAGAAGTAATTATTTACGTGATGTTAATATTTTCTTTGGTGCAGGTTTGGCTATTGCTATTTCCTGCATAACTGCAATTGGTTTGTTGGATCTTGGTGTGGAAAACAATACAAAATGGCACTTATCTCCAAAGATCAGAGTCTTGCCCAGATTTATTATTGCTGCAGTAATTTTTGGAATGTCATTTGCTAATATTCAGATAACTCTATATCTGGGTTTAACTGCTTTGTTTTTAACTTTGCAATTGCTTTTTGAAAATGTTGCAGAAGTTGAATGTGAAGTTTTCCATCATGATGCGGATATTAAAGCAAATTTAATTGAACAATATGATGTTTTCAGTTCAGATAGTAGTAGTAACAATAGCACTTCTCAAGAGTCATTGCAACCAACTCATTAATATATGTACATGTGTATAATCTTTAAGTAATAATAATAATAATAACTATAAAAATAGTAATTGAAAGGTCTCTCGATTCAAGACAAAAGCTGAGCATATTTAATTACTTGTTTCATCATGAAACAATATTTGGTACGTATCGTGCGATAAGATCTGAGAAAAAAAGAAAAGATATTATAAAAAAAAGTATTATTTGACACTTATCTGTAGATCTGTGACACAAAATAGACAAAACTGTTTGAACAATTAAACTTTTGCATGAGTATATATGTATACGTAATCAGTGAAGCAGATTTGAAATAGAAAAAACAACAACAACAACAACATTAAAAAACACCAAAAAATATGCTCGAAACACATTCAAACTTTGATCACCAAGATCTAGAAAAAAATCAGTCAAATGATGAAGAACAAGAGTCAAAGAAGAGCCACGAAGTCGTTGAGGAAAATGGTGAGCAGAGTGAGTTTGTGCAGAAATATGGGCCAGTTAAATTTCGCTGGATCGAAAGACCTGAATCTGCACAACTCAACTACCTGATCATTAAACCCTATGCATTAAATTATTTTTACAAAGGGGTTTTATACAGAACCAAAGAAGAAAGAGGATCCACTGTTTTCGAATTGTTTTTCGATTTGCTTTACGTTGGGATCGTTGGTAACTTGGCACAAGTGTGTCTTCAAAAATGTAACTGGATATCTGTAGCCGTTTTCATCATGCTTTTCATACCGTGTTGGCAAATTTGGTCTGATATGAGACTTTTCATGAACTACTACTATAACAATGACATAATTCAAAAAATGTATGTTTTGATTATAATGTCTCTTTTATTGGTTTACTCCAACAACGCAAATCTTTTTGTGTCAAATAAGCGGGGATTGGTTGGACTAGTTGTTGGATGTTACATGCTTGCTAGGTTTTTTTTCGTCACTCTAATTCTGATATACAATCTGATATTTATCAGAGAGCACAGGAAACAAATGGTTTGTTATAGTGGATTTGTTTGTGTATCAATCATCTTAGCCAGTTTCATAATGATTCCCAAGTCAATGCAGAGTAAAGTGATTATCGCATGTGTCTTGCATGCCTGGGACAACATTTCCTATATTATTACATTTTCAACATGGTTTAAGAATATTTTAAACTGTTCATACACAACAGCAATAAACATTGAACATGAAACCAAAAGATTTAGTGCTTTTGTAGTTATTGCCATTGGTGCATTCTTGTACAACACTGTTGCATTGTCACCAGCGGCTCCCGGAATGAATCAAAGAACTGCAAGGGCTATCTGTGTTTTGTTTATTGCCTATAGTTTAGCCTTTTTCCATTTTGCCGGTGAAGGTTCTGCAAAAGCGCTTCACGCAATAAGAAGAAACTCTAAATATGCAACTTCATGGATTCTGTTACATGTCCCACTTGTGGTTACTATGGAATTGGCAGCTAACGCTGCTGCTGTACTTACCAAGACAGATTTGATATATGGACTTGGTGCTGCTGTCAAAACAGAAAACACAGGTTTCCCCAGAGAAACATATCTAAGAGATGTTAAATATGTTTTCGGAACTTGTTTAGCTCTAGCAATAATAAGTCTAACCAGTATCAGTTTGCTGGACAAAAACATGGACAATAAAAACAAATGGGGGTTAACACCGAAAAAAAGAATTCTTTCTAGATTTGTAGTTGCCATTTTGATATTTGGAATGAGCTTTTCCAATATGATGATCACTCTTTACATGGGTCTTTGTGCCCTGTTCCTAATATTCCAAGTTGCATTTGAAAATATTGCTGAGGTGGAAGGTCGTATTATTCATAAAGACACGGGCTTAAACGTGAATCTTCACTCATCTTACCAGTCGTTTTCTGAAAAAGAACAATTGAACCACAACAGTTATTCTCCGGAAGAACAATCTTTGGCTGACAAAGCTTCCTCTTCTCCTTCACCAACAAACTCTAATAAATAATGCCTTAATATATATCCATATAGTTTTTTCAATCCTCACGGACCGTTTCTTACGCTTTTTTTTTTTCCACAGGGAAGAGATTAACCTCACGGACACACACCATACAAACCATAACAACAAATACCCACACAATGTCTAAAAGAGCAAAGAAACAGCTATCTTTCAACAAAGAAATCAACACTCTATTGTATGCTTTTGGGGACGTACCAAAGCCAGCCACCGATACGGTCAAAGTACTTGACGAAATAATGATAAACTATCTAAGCGATCTTTCAGTGGAGGCTTACAAAACCGCTTTGTGCTCCAACAGAAACAAAGTCAAACTAGAAGATTTCAAGTTTGCCCTAAGGAAAGACCCTGTCAAGCTGGCGAGACTTAACGAGTTACATGCCTTGGACAAAGCTCACCAACAGTTGATGAAAGAAATCAACTATCAACCGGAAAAACAAGTGCTCGAGTTACAAGACAACGATAACGACAATGATGTTGACCTTGAAGATGAAAATGAAGCTGAGACTACGGAAACTAAGCAAGAGCCGCTGGAAAATGCACCGGAAGATACAAAGACAGAGGAAGCTAATAAACCAGAACAAGAAGCGCCTCCCAAAAAAAAAAGAAAGTACAAAAAGAGAAAACCAAAGGCCAAACCAGAAGCCACTAGTACTGCTAATATCAAGTCTTGAGTCTTGTTTTTTATCAATTTTAAGAGTTCACCTATATAAGTATATAAAGTTTGTTTTTTTATATTTTCAATTTGTTACATCAGCTTCTTTTGAAGTGTAACCCTTTTCGGCATAGTTTTCAACCCCAATAAAACTATTTAGTCTTTTATTGAACTGCTCTTTGACAATCCGGACAATGTTTTTAGGTAAATCAACGTAACTTTGCAAAACGAATTTCAATGCATCCGTGAAATTACTGAATTCAGTATTCCAAGCTTCGGCAAGTGTTGTTTTCTTCTTCGAAACATTACACGAGGACTCTTTTTTCTTGGGAATTATTACATCCTTGAAAACATTTTCGTTTTCTTTAGAGGAAGTTACTGTTTTATCTTTGGAAGATGAGGTTGTAGTTGAATACCATTGCTGTTTAGCTCTTTCTAGTAACTTGAAGATGTTATTTTTCTGGAAAAAACCTTCATTTTTCTGGTGATATAATTTTTCAAAATTATTGATTGAATCAACAGATTTTGAAATTCTATCGAAAGTATTGAATAAAGCGATCAATTCGTATTTAGTTAAACTTTTGACAACTTCATCAGAGTCGTGTTCATCTAATTCAAATAAAATTTTCAAACTTGTGGCATATCCAGTAGTCTGTACTTTCCCCCATAATCTACATCTGTCACAATGAACACAGTCCATAATTTTGGTAACATTTTTGAATCTAATTCTAAACTGATCTTTCAATTCTGAACTAATATCGTCTTGAAATAACAAGTTCTCATTGAAAATTCTTGTATCAATTCCTGATGCAATATTATCAATTAGATTTGTGATTTTTGGATCATAGGCTTCACAGAAATCCAAATTTTTCAAATATTTGGAAATTTTGTAAACAGCTTTTGAAACAACTGCATAATTGAAATAGATGTTAGAAACTCTTTCAGGGAAATAACCAACTCTATTCATAAACAATTCTAAATTTGGCCCCCATTTCCCTGTTTTAATGTCCAAATAGTCGTTAGATAAATGTGTACCAATAGATGCATGCATACCTGATACCAATCTATAAAAAGCATCTTTGGCTAAACATTTCATTGATTTTTCACCACCATCTGTCTCCAATGGAACACTAAAACAATTTTCATTATAAATACTTCCCCAAATTAATCCACTTTGTTCACCACCATATCCAGTAAATCTTTCTGGATTAGCTGTTAAATCAACTAAAACGGAATCTTCGTGATTTGTCAGTGTGTCAACATCACAATACTCAATATCTTTTTTGTATTTCATATTTGCATTATTGTTGAATTTACATAGTTGATCCAAAAATTCTTCCTGAGAGTTTCCACATTTATCTTTGATAATCATTGATTCTTCAGAATCATTTAATTTACCTAAAACTTCAGGTTTCCAATAGTCAGGTAAAGATTCCCAATTATCATCAATAATATCAACAGCACATGCTCTGTTAACACAGTACCCATTGTTATCTTCCCAAAATGGACACTCTGTATATAAATTCAACTTGAAATATTTGAAAAAATCACTTTCAACAACATCTAATAACTGAGGTCTAATCTTTTCATTCATTTCGTTAATTTCGTGGAAAGTTATATCGCATGCTTCCGAAATAGTGTTGTCTTTGTTTACTTTACAAAAATTTGTATCATCTTCAAACGTTGATGCTATTTGCTTTTGTTGTGGTGGTGGTGCAGTATCATTATTAGCGGCTACCACCAAACTTTGAACTAAAAACCCACTACTCAAAGCAATTCCAAAAAGCTTCATGGTCCTATTTGGTTTGGTTTGTCTTTTCTTGTATCTTGAAGCAATGACATAATGTGCTCATTTATATAACGTTGCACAACAAATACACATGTGTTGGCATCATCTCAACATTACTAATGCACTTTGTAAAAAACTCACACCATTAAAGGGAATTTCGCTTACACCAAAGAAAAAAGAAAAACACCCGAAAGAAAAAATCACGAAAGCCTCGATTTCTGGAACAGACCAGGCTGTTTGTTTAACATTAAGATTAAAATCATTAATATTATAATTACTGCCAAGGCTACATTTAATACTACACATTACACACAAAATCGACAAATGGACACGTCATACAGATAATTCTAATAGCGTGTCTATACAATCACCTGTATGATATTTTTTCATGATACAAATGTCTTTGATTAATTCTTGATCCAATTCGGGAAACATTTCAATAAGATTGTTGAAAGTTGTTTGGCGTTCTTCTTGTTCCATTATCTTTATTTTCTGCATATACTCGGTGGTTTCTTTTTCAGACTGTTTCTTTGCTGGGAGTGGCGATGTCGATGATGATGATAGTGGTTCTTCTATGGTTGTAGAAGATCCTAGTAAATTTGAAAACAATCCAGAAAATATACCCATATCAAGAGCACTTGTAGTAGAGGTACTGTTAGTTTTTTCAAAGTCATTGATTGCCACCAATGGTTCTATTGCCTGTTCTTTTTTTTCTTTCTCTTTCAACAATTCCTCATTTTCAGCCAGTTTCTTTTCAAAATCCTCTTTATCTTCTTCCTTGATATTCAAACTCTTCATATCCATTTCTAAAATATATTGTAGCACGCCTTGTAAACTACTCAAATAGTATCTATTTTCACCTGTTAAGAAATCGCTTCTTCTAAAATGTTCAATATAACTACAGTTACTAGCTAAATTCTCAATTTTGTAACTATTTTTCGATTCACCACTATGTACGAGAGTATATATCAATAACGGAATAAAATCATCTGCTGTACTTGCCTCATTGTTGATGTCCCGTTGTTGTCTCTTCTTTAAATACGCAAAAAGTATTTTACAACTGTTCAAAATACAAATCATTTTATCTCTTGGTGCTTTGAAATCATTTATCTTACTAAATTCTTTTATAGCCATATGTGAAAATTTACCTATATCCTTATCTTGAATAATTTCAAAATGGGCTGGTGTTAGGAAACTATAGAGCTGAAACTTTTCATTCAATGCAATATCGTTCTTGACATTGCTCATATGATCTTCATCTAAATTATCTAAACCATTATTATTTTCCGCAATTAAAGGTGAAAATATACGTGGATACATCTTACTTGTAATTAATTTTTCCATACAATCTTTAGAATTACTGATTTGGTCCTCATTCATTGATTTAAAAGGTTCAAAAATCTTAAATTTTGCGAAAATAAACAGTTCAAAATCACTAATCAGCCTAACTTGTTCTTTTAAAGTATACAATTTTTCACTATTTACAAAATTCTGAATGAATGATTTTGTAAACTTTATAATTGGTTCACAAGACGGATCTTTGAGATGTGTTATAAACTTTTTGAAGTCATATGTATCGTTTTCTTCTGACATCTTTGTTGGTTTGTTTCTGTTCCTTGGCTGTCTTTATAAAAACGATGGTTCGTTATCCTTTCTTGCAGTTACGTTTTTGGTTGTATAAAGGGTTTCAGCGTATTCAAGACGTCTAAGCGACAGGCACGGTCATCTCATCGATAAATGAACACAAAGGTGTGCAAACTTTAAATTATCATTATCATCATCATCATCAACAGCAACACTCAAACCAAAGACGAAAGATGTGCGGTATCTTGTTCTATCATGGTAAACATACAGATACAAAGGGTGATTCAACAACTTTCCAGGAGTTTGGTGAAACAGAGATCATTGATCATTCACATAGTTGGGATCTAACTGTTGATAATGATAAATTTAACAGATTAGTACCATATATTGTTTCAAGAGGACCAAACTACTGTTCAATTAGATCATCTGAACAGAATTTATGGTTTTCTTCCATTCTTTCACTAAGAGCTCCATTCACTGAACAATCAGTGCTTGTGGGAGATAGATTTGTGTTACAATACAATGGAGAATTATACAATGAACAATTGTTAGTTTCTCAAGATCTTAACGACACAAAATTTATAGCAGACCTTCTTCTTGAAAATCCAGACGATATTCATAAAGTAATCAATTCAATGTATGGAGAATTTGCTTATACAATCTATGATATTTTAAAAGAAAAGATCTATTTTGGCAGAGATAAAATTGGTAAAAGAAGTTTGAGTTATCAATTGGATGAATCTACCGGGGAACTGTATATTACAAGTTGTAGTGGGAAATCTCAAGGTATATTCCATAATTGTGATTCAAATAAAATATACGAATATGATTTCAACATTTTGAAATTGAAAACTACTCAATTATCATCTCCATATTTGGTTTCTATCAGTGAAAAGGATGATGATGGCGATGAATTAGAATTGCAACTGTACAACCATTTGAAAGAATCTGTACGTATTAGAACTCAAACAATACATCCATTACATGAACAAAAAAATAATGCTATAGGTATTCTATTTTCAGGTGGTTTAGATTGTTCTGTCATTGCAGCACTCGTGTGCGATAATTTAAAACCAGGTAGTATTGTTGAGCTTTTGAACGTTGGTTTTGAAAATCCAAGAACCAAGATGGAACCAGCAAATGTTCCAGATAGAATATTAGGATTGAAAAGTTTCCAAATCTTGGCTAAACTATTTCCAGAAATAGATCTTAGGTTTATTGAAGTTGATGTTCCGTATAATGAATATCTTGAAATCAAAGATAAAATTGTTGATTTGATATATCCAAAGGAAACTGAAATGGATTTATCTATTGCAATCGCGTTTTTCTTTGCATCAAGAGGTTTTGGTTCCCATAATAAAATTGAGTATAAAAGAAAGAGTTTGGTATTATTTTCAGGTTTAGGTGCAGACGAACTTTATGGTGGTTATCATAAATTTGCTAATAAATCAGTGGAAGAACTGGCTGTTGAATTGACTGTCCAAATTAATAATATTCATGATAGAAATTTGAACAGAGATGATAAAGTGATTTCTTCAAATGGTGTTGAAGTGAGATATCCATTTTTGGACGAAAAAACCGTCCAATTTTCCACATGCAAAATTCCAATTAGTTATAAAATCAATAAATTGATTCTGAGAAATGTTGCGAAAAACTATTTAAGGATGGATGAGATTGCACAAGAACCTAAGAGAGCTATTCAGTTTGGTGCAAAATCTGCTAAAATGGTAAACGGTCAAACAAAAGGAACAGATTTATTATTATAGCTCTTAGTACACCCTTTGATTCAAAATGGATTGTTCATGTACATTAGATATTTTGCAGCTTGTTCGAATTGAAAAGCCAATAACAAAGTAAAGCCATTAAACATGCACAATTTGTTTATATCTTTTAAAATATTCTCTGAATTTTCAATATCAACAACACATAACATAATACAATTTTGATTTATTACAGGTTTAATTTTTTTCATTATATATTCTGGATGTAATTTATGATACTTTAGTGAAAGAAATATGACTTTCCTCTTGCTCATGACCATATAATCGTAATCAATCTTATCAAGTGGTGATGATGTAGTAACGTATCTCCAATTAACATTGACAAGTTTGTCCAATAGTGGATTCCCCTTTTGTGATCTATTCACCAAGATAACGTGAGCTGTTGTCGATGTTTTTTGTTTTCTCGAGAAATTTGCATTATAACTTCCTGAGTTGGAACTGTTAGTAACGTCATTTTTATTAAAAGAGTTTACAATTGCTTTACCTGAGGAAGTAGTCTGTTGTTGTTGTTGTTGTTGTTGTTGTTGTGGAAGTTCATTTGTACTTGTTTTTTCTATATGATCATTAGTATTTTTCAGTTCCTGAAATTTTCTAGCATTTTCCAATATGCTTTGAAATGAAGTTGTATCTGAATTATTCATTTTCTCTTTGTAGTGTATTGTATTGTACTGTATCGTACTTTTATTAATTTACGTATTTTTTTGGTCTTGGTTAGTATCTATATACAATCGTATTCCCAGCCCTTACAAAATGAAAGCGAAAAAAAAAAAAAAAAGAAAATAAGTGAGTTGGAAAGTTGAAGAGAACATCCTCACCAAAACCAAAACCAAAGAAGAAAGCACAACACAATGTCACAAAAAATTGACTTATCTAAATTGAATCTAGAACAACTGAGCTTAGTCAAACAACAATTTGATCAAGAAATCCAACATTTCTCTCAATCTTTGCAATCTTTGAACATTGTCAAAGATAAATTTAAAGATTGTATGGATGATATCAAAACTATTTCATCACCAAATGTAGAAAATACTCCGTTGCTAGTTCCATTAAGTAATTCATTATATGTTCCAGGAAGAGTCAAAGATTCTAACAAATATTTAGTTGATATTGGGACAGGATATTTTGTGGAAAAATCAAGTGTTGAAGCATTAAATTTTTATGAGAAAAAACTAGATAAATTATCAAAAGAGTCCGTACAAATTACGAATATAATTAAAGAAAAACAAACAGCATCAGTATCAATTGATAGTAGAATTAGACAGGTGGCATTAGCTGCACACAATGAAAAGGTTAAAGCTTAATTGCGAGTGGTTTATATACTGAACTAATATAATATATAAATATTTTAAATATCTACAGTTTAATGAATTAGTCATATCGCTCTCCCGTATATTGTTGTAAATATTTGGGTTGTTTGTGGACTGTTTTCAATAAATAAAATCAACACAATGTCCGAAATACAAGACCGAAGTTTTTTTATAAATGCCAATCTTTTCTAAATTGTTTCGGACTTTGTGTCATTAAGTACCGAAATTTCTTTTCTTTTCTTTTCTTTTTTCTTTTTTTCTCTCTCTGTCCTTCTTTCTCTTTCTCTCTCTCTATTGAATTTGATTAAATTAATATATTTATCAAATATCGATGAGATTGATGATAAATTTAGTGTGGAATATACCTATCTTGTATGTAAAACCAAAAAAATTGATAACCAGAAAGGCTCAACATTGGAAATGGCTAAAAAAAGAGTTTCTAGAAACCATAACAAAAAAAGAGCACAAAATGCTCTTGAAATTGCTGAAAGAGAGTTATATGCAGGAATGAGTTCTTCAGATGACGATTCAAGAAGAAATAATCCACGTTTAAACGGAACCATTGTGAATCCGCATAAAAGAGCTGGTGGGGACAACGACGACGATGAAGAAGACGACGAAGATGAAGAAGATTTTGAAGACGAAGATATCGATTCGGATGAAGCCTTTGGTTCAGATGAAGATGTCGATGTTTTGAATACAAAATTCTCACAAACTATCAGAGATGCACAAAAGAGAGGTGAAGATATTCAAGAGATTGATGAAGAAGACGGTTATACTTCGATTGATGAAGATGATTTGATGCCCTTATCTGCTATTTGGGACGTTAATGAAAAGCAAGAAAACAAATCATTATCAGCATCCGTTGATTTAAGTGATGATGATGATACAACTGGTAGTAATAAGGCCAATAAACATACTTTAAAATTAAATAATGATAATCTTTCTGATAGTGACGATGATATGAGCAGTGAAACAGAAGAATCTGAATTAGATAGCGAAAATGAAAGTGAAGATCCATTTGATGAAATTAGTGATAACGAAATTGAATTAAACACAATTACCAAGAAATTAAATGATGAAACAGAGGGAGGAAATGCTCAATATAAAAAACTTGATAATAACAATTTTGGTGAAGAAAATGAATATGCATTACCATCATCATCGTCATCAACAACAGCTTCAAAAAATAAAAAATTGAACTTAGCAGATATTTTAAGTGTTGTAGAAGATTCAGATGCAGTCAATAATGCTTCATTGATTAAAAAGGGTGAAAATAAAGCAATGAATGTTCCATTGCCTCAAAGAATTCAAAAAAGACATGAAAGAAAAGCTGCTTATGAAATCAGTAAAGATGAAGTTTCCAAATGGCAAGATACCGTTCAACAAAATAGAAGAGCAGATCATTTAGATTTTTCCAAACTTAACGAAAAAAATAATAAAATTGAAGCATCGACTTTTACTCCAATTGATAAACCAATGAGTGAATTAGAAAGAAAAGTTAATCAAGTTATGAAAGATAGTAACTTGAATGAAATTACAAAACAAGAATCCACATTTGAAGAAATCGCCACAGCTAAAATGACACCAGAAGATATGAAAAAAAGAACAGCAGAATTGAGGTTGATGAGAGATCTAATGTTCAGAGAAGAAAGAAAAGCTAAAAGAATCAAGAAAATTAAATCTAAAACTTTCAGAAAAATTAAAAAGAAAGAACTCTTGAGAAATCAAGCTCTTATTGGTGAGGACGAAGATGAAGACGATGAAGATGATGAAAATAGAGAATCTAGAGATGCACAAAGAGCTAAAGAAAGAATGACTTTGAAACACAAAACTTCTTCTAAATGGGCTCAAGATATGATCAAGCATGGTATGACAAAAGATCAAGAGACTAGAGAAGAAATGGAAGAGATGTTGAGACAAGGTGAAAGATTGAAATCTAAAATCTTGGGACATGACTCTGGTGAAGAAAGCGATAGAGATTTAGATACTTTAGACTCAAGTGATGATGAAAGTAATACAGATGCTACAAGGGCTAAAGTCGGGAAATCTGGAGTCTTGAATATGGCATTTATGAAAAACGCAGAAGCAAGGGAAAGAGAAAGAAACAATAAAGAAGCTGAAGATTTGAAAAAAATGAGAGATTCTAACGGAATGGATTTGTTTGAGGGAGGAGCAGACGACGAAGCAACAACAGGCGCCAATGTTACTATCAACGCAGGTAGAAGAATTTATACTCCAGGTGTCACCGAATCTAACAAAGAAATGGACGATCTTGATGAAGAAATTAGACAACAACGTAAAATTGACGAAGAAGGTACTATTGAAAAGAGAATAATTGGGAAACAGCAACAAGCTGCCAAGAGCAAGAAACAAAAAAAATCAAATTCTAGTAAAGAATCTTCAGAACAAGATGCTGAGGTCAATCCATGGTTGGATGGAAGTGATGATGAAGAATACCAAGGTAAAAAGGGTAACACGATTCATGTTATTGATGAAAACAGTTCTAAGTTGAGTAAATCTGCTAATAAAATCACTAAAAATCAAGCTAAACATAACTCCAAGAAAAAATCATCAACAAAAAACAAAATGGATGATGTCATTCTAGATTTAGAAAGTAGTAACACTTTGAACATTATAGATCCATATGGTGGATCTGATTCTGAAGAATTTAAACAACAAGACGTGATAGCAGATGCATTTGCTGGTGACGATGTTGTTTCTAAGTTTGAAGAAGAAAAACAAAGAGTAGCTATTGATGAAGATGATAAAGAAGTGGATGTTACATTACCTGGATGGGGAGATTGGGCAGGAGAAGGATCTAAAAATAAGAAGAAACGGAAATTTATCAAAAAAATCAAAGGTGTTGTTACTAAAGACAAGAGAAGAGATAAAAATTTACAAAATGTTATTATCAATGAAAAAGTTAACAAGAAAAACTTGAAATATCAATCATCTGCCGTTCCATTCCCATACGAAAATAGAGAACAGTACGAAAGATCTTTGAGAATGCCAATTGGCCAAGAATGGACTTCAACAAACACATATTCTAAAGCCATCAAGCCACGGATCATTACAAAGCCAAGCACTGTTATTGATCCATTGAAACAGCCATTTAAATAGGACACATTATAAAAGTATAAAATATATATATATATATATCTGTACAATACACTAAAAAACGAAAAACTATAAAGCATCTAATCTATCGTTGATTTCTTGAGCAGTTAAATTTCTAAATCTTGGACCTCTTGCCTTCTTATCCCCTTTGAAACCCAGCATATCTGGATTTTCCTCTGATATGATCGATATTTCAATAGTATCACCATTGAATTCACCTTCAATGGACTCTTTTAAAGTCAATAGGGCAATATGTATAGCGTCTTCTAATTCCAATTCATTATTCCATCTTTTTTCTAAAAAAGTTTTAGCTGCAACAGATCCTTTACCAATTGCAGTTGCCTTCCATGGGAAATAAGCACCAGAGGGATCGACTTGATACAAATTGAATCCTGTATGATCGTCATGGCCACCGACTAGTAAAGAGATCCCAAAGGGTCTGACACCTCCTGATTGTGTAGCTTCTTGCATAATAGAAGCCATTTGAGAAACCAGTATTTTAGTTGGTGGATATTCTCCATAAATTCTTTTATAATTTGTATGGGCCAATTTTCTGGATTTATCAATAAGAACTCTGAAATCCGGACCCATTCCTGCATAGACTGCACCTATATCTGGAGTCAATTGTTCTACTTTGTTTAAAGTTTCAGTTAATATTAATGGAGATGATGATTTTTTTTCTGTAGCAATAACAATCCCATTTGTGGCTTTGATTCCTAAAGCAGTGACCCCTTGTTTAACAGCTGTTAAAGCATAGTCAATTTGTCCTAGTTTCCCACTTGGAGAAAAAGTTGTTAGCGAAAATGAGTATCTATCTGTAGCCATTGTGTTTTGCTGTATCTCTCTTCTCTTTGCTTTTGCTTTAATGATTCACGAGTTTCGCCACCCACTCTATATATCAGAGGTTAACGTTAATGAGAAAAGAACTTTTTTTTTTTTTTCAGTTTAGGGAACTGATTTATAGATAAGCACGTGACTCGATGACCCTGATGGTTGTTCAACAACAACAACACAAGAATTGCGTGTAAATACAAAATTTGAAAAACGCTGTTTATTATGTACATACCTGAATGTCTCAATTATATAATGGCTTGCTTAGAAGCATGCGGTATACCAGGAGCAGTTGCGTTATTTGTAACATGCTGTTTGTAATTAGCCAAAAGCAATTCGCGTTTCAAATTACTTGATGGTTGTTTAAGATGAAGTAAATTACATTCATTGATATTTGTTATGTTGTTAATCTTGTTACACTGTCTGTTATTGTTTTTGTATTGGGTGCATATGATATCGTTGAAATTTGTTATATTTGTCATTACTGCAAATACTGGTTTTTTATTAAACCACTTATTATTCAAATCTGTGAAAGCATTTAGACACCCTTGATGGGTTTTGAATTTAACATAAACATTCCCTTTCAAATATTCGGTTTGATTTTCGGTTATTATCATAACTAAAATTTCACCATAACTGTTCATCTGTTGGAAAATATCTAAATAGATTATATCAAATGGTTCTGAGGTCATTGATTTTTTATCATAGAAATTGGGTAATAATAGCGTTGTCCCATTTATCGGATCTGGGTGTTTTTTAGTACAATTAGATCCATATTTGCAAACACCTAGTTCTTGGAAAAACTTGCAAATACTGGGTCTTGGTGTTGTAGTGTTACTATGATTATTATTAGTACTACTATTATTGTAAGAGCTTCCAAAATGTTGCTGTTGACTATGCTCCTGCCTGTTCATTGTTGTTAATGTTTTTGTTTCTTCTTCTTTGGCCTCTTTGTTGTGATATCATTTTAACAACACTTTAAAAATGCTGATGGAAATTTAATTTTTACAAGAAAGGCAACGTAAATGTGTGACGTACACGCGACGTGTTTACAAAATTATATTGTGAAGTTTTGACAATTCCAATGCAAGATTTACAATTATGAGCTTGTTCAAGCCCGTTCCAGTCACCAAAACACTCAACCAAATCTTGATCCCGAATTTTTCAACTTTAATTTTTTTACAAAATGTATACTGAGTAAAATACATATACACTTGTGTTTTTTTTTCTATATACAGACACTCACATCTCTCTCTCTCTCTCTCTCTTTCTCTCTCTCTCAATCTTTCAAAATCTTTTCTTTCTCTTCACCCTCTGTTTTTTTTTGCAATTCCAATTGTTTTTGTTCATATCTCTTACCATTCATGTATAAATTATAAGCCAATCCACCAGACATGTATAAAGAAATCCCAATCAATGATAAAACGGTTAAACGATGTGCAGCATCGGTGACTCTAGTGTACCAAGGATATCTTGCCATCTCTCTTATTTATTATATGTGATGGTGACTTTTATTTGTTCCTTTGTTATATATTTATATATTTATATATATATATATATATTAACTGATAAACCAACGGATATGACCTTGAAGGAATAAAACCAAATATCAAAACTCTTTTTATGAGCAAAACAAAAAAAAAAAGTTAAAAAAAAAATAACAAGACAGAAAAAAGAATTTAATCAAATCAAAAGATAAAACAAGATCACATGTCATTCACGTGATCCAATGACCGATCTGTTATATCACTATACATTAATTAAATCGTCAATTAAAATAATAAATCATTATAGTGTTTTCGTTAAAGAATATATGAATATATAAAGATAAAATGTAGAGAGATACTGTATTAAATCAGGGGAAAAAAAAAATAATTAAACGTAATCTTAATTTTTGACAAATGGAATCATATTGAATAAGGTATTTTTAGTGTTTTCCCAAATAGTTTTTTTTCTATCTTTTGGTCTTTCATAATACCCACCAGATAAAAACCAGAGGGTGTTATCTTTAGCAACTTTTAATAGTTCTTCTCTTGATAATTTTTCATCATCAACATCATCAGAAATAGAATGACCAAAACTTTTAACATATTTTTTTAAATCACCAACAGACCATTTATTGAATGTTGTTTCCCAATAATCACTTAAATCTTCTTGAGCATTGTTAACCAAATCAAATAATCTTGCATTGGCTCTTTTGACAAGTGAATGCTTCATTTCCTTTTCTTCTTCTAATTGTTTTTCCTTTTCCTTGTTAGAAACAACACCCATAGCAGTAGCAATTTTAGAGTCTTGAACCCAATTTTTTAAATTGTCCAAAGACCAATCATGGAAAATTCCATTATCTTCTTTATCAATTATATCTTGTGGAGTCTTGCCACTTTTTTTAACATCTTTTGGTAATGATCTAAAATTAACCAATTTTTTATTACGGTTGTTTTTCAATAAATTAATCAAATCATTTCTAGAAATACTTTGAGAAAATTTAACGTCTCTAGCTTCTAAAAATTGTTTGATTCTATTTAATGGCCAATGTTCAACATTAATGAAAAAGGTATCATTAATAAGATTATCAGCACCAGTTTTTTTATTATTAGATGAAAAATATGAAAATGGATTGAAAAAATTAAAAATTCCATTAAATGATGAAACAACTTGATTTTTCGATTTTGTTAAGAATCCAGGATTGTATTTTTTGTTCAAATTTTTATCAAATGTTTTAGACAAATACCATTTACCATCATCTTGTAATAGTTTAATGTATTTTTGAGCATCTGAATAAATATCATCGTGAACATTTGATTTTTTCATATCATATTTCCAATCCAAGTCATGTAATTTAAACCATTTTTTCAAATCAGCAACTGACCAATTTTTGAAAACATTCAAAGCTTTTTGTTTTTGTTTTTCAGTCTTGGAACTACTTTTCCCAACATTAAATGTGTACAAGTCGTTTAGATTTTCAATACCAACATTTTTCAAAAAAGCCAATTTATAATCATCCATTTTTGAAGAAACTTGGTACATATTTTTTTTAACCAGTTTCAATAATTCGTCTTTATTTTTTTTGGTCTTTCTATCAACTTTAATATCGTGTTCATGTAACCAGTCTAGGAATGATTCTGTTGTCCATGAGTTGAAATATGAATCACTAATGTACTGACCACTATTTTGCAAATTTTTGGAAATAGTATTGAAATTATCACGGCATAGTTGGATCAAATAGTCCTTTGAATCAACCATGTTTTCTTGAACTGCAATACCTTGAGATTTCAAAAAATTTTGCAATTCAATCTTATTCCAACTTTCAAAAACCCAATCAGAAATACTTTTCATTTGTTTTTGAGACAATTTTCTAACATGTTTTAAACCTTCGGTACCTTGAGAAACAATACTTGAACCACTTTTCGAAGCTTGAGAAGCTAAACTTTTACCACTTTTCGATGCTTGAGTAGCAAAACTTTTACCACTTTGAGAAGCAGTTTTGGATAGATCAGAAGCTAAACTACCACCACTTTTGGTTGCATGAGAAATCATACTACCACCACTTTTAGAAACTGTTTGGGACAAGTCAGAAGCAAAACTTTCGCCACTTTTGGAAGCCACAGAAGCAAAACTTTCGCCACTTTTGGAAGCCACAGAAGCAAAACTTTCACCACTTTTGGAAGCCACAGAAGCCAAACTTTCACCGCTTTTAGAAGCCACAGAAGCCAAACTTTCGCCACTTTTAGAAGCCACAGAAGCCAAAGAACCACCACTTTTAGTAATTGTATCAAAGGCTTCAGAGCCAACACTTGAGGCAACACTTGAACCTTCACTCATCAAGTCATAACCTCTTTCAGTTAAAGCATCTTTCATCTTACCACTCTTTGATTTCCCTAAACCATTCAAATAATACAAAGGATTCAATTTATTGTACCATTTTGGTTCTGGTTTAATTGTTGTATACATTTTTTCAAAAAATTCATTTTTATATTCATTTAATAAATCACCAGTATCAGAATAAATATCTTGACTTTTCGAATTGATATTTTCCCAAATATCAATAGCTTTATTGGTCAATACATCTTTATTTTTGTTCAGATTATCACCAATCTCTTCAGAATTATCTTTAATGAAATTTTTCAAATCATCAACAGTCCAGTCTTTGAAAATATTTTGATCATCATGGTGACTTGTTGATAATAGATTACAATTGACTAATGAACTGCTACTACTATTGCCATTATTGTTATTACATAAAATTGATGAAAATATTAGTACTAAAAATAATACAGGTACACCAAATGAACCTTGATTATTATGATTATTATTATTATTATTATTTCTTTTGATACTATTAAATATCATTTTGGTTATGGTTTTGGTTTTGGTTATGATTCCAATTATTGGATCATATTGTATTATAAAAGTGTATATGTCTAATTAACTTGATTATCCTTTTCTTTTATATATATTACTATCAAAAGAGAAAAATTCAAAAAAAAAAAAGGGATACTGTCAAATAAATTATTATTCAAACAATTGAAATAGAGTTTTTCTTCATTATTTCTTTCTAAGAAATTCCATTAAATCGTGGCAGTAGTAGTAGTACTAGTAGTAGTCATAATAGTAAAAGGTACCCCTTTATTTCCTATTACGTATAATAATAATAATAATAATATGATCTTAATATGATGATGATGATGATAATAATAATGATGTATTCCTTTGTTTAGTTTCCCGTGTCATATATAGTAATAATAATAATATTCTCCACAAATAACTAACTAAAATTAATTGTGCTATACAATATATAATTACGTCATTTTTAAGGTCTTTGTTTTTTTTTTTCATTTTTATTAGTTCTTTCTCTGGTTTGTTTTTTTTTTTTTAAGGGTACCATTATTACTATTATTAAAAAATAAAAAAACAATAATTATTAGACTGTATATACTCATATTACATATTTTATAGTATATTATATCTATAAGCAATGTGCAGCAGGAAGTCAGGGTAAACTATTTTATAAATCGGTTTGCAACAGATGATGATCAGATCGGAAAAAAAGAAAGCAAAATGTGTTACCCTGCAGGAAATTGAGTTGTTTTTGTTTTGTTTAATATATATATTATATTATATATATTGTTATTGAAAGGGTTCTGGTTTGTTTTTATTTAATTTATTTAAAAAGAAAACAAAAAGATGTTAATAATAATAAAAATAATAATAATAATAATAACAGGGTAACGTAATTTATATTTTGATTACCATTTAGAAGAAATTTGGGAAAAAAAAAAAAAAAAAAAAAAAAATATTAGAATTATCACTACTGTTGTTATTATTACTCTTTTGTTATATAACATCGAATTAAAATAGTATACACCATAATTTATAAATTGAAAAAAAATAAAAATATTAAAAGTTGGAAGACCCAAGAACTACAATTCATAATGTCAATAAGTCATACCGACAGTAATGAGAATGACGACAATATCAAAAACAACACACCAAAACATAACCATTTTAAAACAGTTTTAAGTGTACCAACAAAAAGAAACCATTCAGGTAATAATCCAATTAATTATGGTAATATCAATTCAAATAATTATCAAAGACACATCAATTTAAATAATATACCATTGTTCAATAAAAAAAATATGGATAAATTGGATATAACAACATTAACAAATTTAAATTATAATAATATCAATGTTGAATTGATTAATTCACAAGGTAGATTTAAAAATAATAATATTTTAAACCAACAACAACAAACAATTTTGAATAATACGTTAAAAATTTATCAAAAAAAAACACCAATTGAAAAGGAATTGCATAATTTAGAAATGAATTTAACACTTGTTAATTGCATTGATAATAATAGCAATAATAATAATAATAATAACGATATCTTATACAGTTTGAGAAAACTATTAATAATCAGTTCAAAAGATTCAAATAATCAAATATTTGATAACAAAAATTGTATTAAACTAATTGATATTTCAGAAAATTGTTTAAAAAAAATAAATTTTAATGAATTTTTGAAAAATAAAAATGATATTTCAATTGTTCAAAATTCATTAACAACTCTTTTAATATTAAGAAATTTATCACAAGATTTGAAAAATATTACTCAATTATTTAATCTTGAATTGTCATCTTCAATAAATAGTGATAATACAGGAAATGAAAATGGTACAGAAAAATTTCCAAATATGATTTTAAAATTTCTTAAATTCATTACTGTTGATCAAGATAAAATTTATTATACAAACAATACGTATTTAAAAGAATTTCAATATTATACATTAGATTTAATGGAATCAATTGCATCATTTATTAAAATGGACAACGAAGATAACGATTTTTTAAAATATTTATTAATTTTTTTAGAATTCAATACAAAGGATAAATATTTGATCATTTCAATATTGAGATCACTTTCAAGATTATTAACAAGATCAGCAACAACTCTAAATATCAAAGATTCACAAATGATTTATATAGCAACAATGTTATTATCATACAAAAATGGTATAGAAGATTTAGAAGAAAAAAAAAAAGAAGAAGAAGAAGAAGAAGAAGAACCACAAAATAATGAATTAATATTAGCTATATTAGATTTCTTATATCAATATATTACTAAAAATACAAAAATTTTAAAAAATAATGAATTTAATAAAATTTTGAAAACTTCAATACCAAAATTATTATCAAAACCAAATAGTGAAATTTTTTTCAAAAAATTTAATAATAAAAAAATTAAATTAATTCAAAGAGTCTCTCCAAAAGTACCTGAAACTCCACCGATTCTTAATGAAACTTTGTTTAATGAAATTTTAAAATTAGATGAACCTAAAAGATCAACCGCTTATTTAAGATGTTGTTTTGAACCCGATTTGAATTGTGAATTCACACAAATAAAATTATGGAGATGTTATGATTCTTTGTTTGGTAAAAAAGTTAAAGAAAATAATAGGAAAATGATTGCTGCTGTTGATTTCATTAAAAATGTTTCACAAAGTATATCAACTGCTTCTGCTGTGGTATTCCCAGATCCAAACGATTCCACAAAGAAAAGATTTGTGGTTAAGGGTATCAAACCAAGACAGTTTGCTGTGAATTTATCTATTGGTGAAAAATTAGCAATGATTGATCCAGATGTTTTGAAAAAACAATTGAAATTGTCCAAGAATTTGGCATCAAATGCTTCTTCTTCTTCATCTTCTTCCTACAAAAACAACTCATCAAGGGGTTCGCCGGGAATCCCCACTTCAGCTCCAGTACAAACAGAATTAGATAGTATCAAATTTGACAACTCAATAACAGAAGTGGCAAGTACAACATCTACTCTCTTAAATTTACTTTCCTCCTATAAAGATGATTTAAATATTGTGGAGTTATGTCAGGATTTAAAACCAATAATACTTTTAAAAATTATAAATTCTCCAGGTCTAAGTAAATCATTAAATACATATTTAAATAACATATAATTTATCTATCTTACTAACTACTACTTACTCTCATACATCTTGCAAAGTAAATCAATTTTAACTAATTTCTCTTCATTGTCCTTGTAAATATCTCTATATTTATTGAAAATTTTAGGTAATAATTCACATTCAATAACACAATCATCTTTGATCATAATTGTACTACTATATTTGTTGTAATACAATGTTTCTGCTATATTATTGAAAGTTTGGTCTAAACTAGCCATTGAAATTTCATTCCAAATATCCATAATTTTCAAAAATTCTTCATCTCCCAAAAATGGACCAAGTAAAAATTTTCTAAATTTAAAATAAATTGATAATTTTGCAAAAATTATAGATCCAACAGTTTCAGATTCACTCTCTAATTCCAAAACAGATAAAAAATTGTTTAAAATTTGATCTGTTATTTCATATTTAATGTTCAAAAGTGAAATTCTCTTGTTAGTTACTCCACTAAAGGAAAAATTGTTTTCACTATTTTTATCCATAAATTCACCATATGTTTCTTGCATTTCGTTCAAGTTGTTTGAACGAGATAGTATGTTAGCCAATTGTAAAGTGTTTTCTACAGGATAATCTTGAACTTCACCATTATCGATCCCTAATGAACTCTTGATGAAACATAAAAACGTTCTTAAATCATTGCTTTTATGTGGAGTCACTGCACCTGGTAAACATCCCAACGCTTCTTCATACTTTCCCAAATTTATCAACTGTTCCGCTTTGAAATCTTGAATATCACTAGAAGTCAATTCAGAACTCCATTCTTGGAAAAATTTGGAAAATGTAGCAACATCTCCGCTTCTCAAATAACATTTCAACAAAATCTTCAAATTCAAAACAGGAACACTTTCGTTCAACTTTAAAATATCACCATACTTTTTCTCAAATAGTAACTTCTCATAAACCAGAGAGATAAAACTTTCATATTCAATTTGTTTCTTTATTGGCTTGAAATTGGTTGTAAAATTAAGAGTTTCCAAAAAAACAGGTAAATCTTTAACATTTTTAATAATTTTCATCAAAGATTTTACACTCAATAAAGGTAAAATAACATCATTGAATTGTTCGTGATTGAAAATGTACCTTTCCAAATTGACGGGGGTGTGGTAAGCAATCAAAGTGTTGAAAGCGTCTTTTGTCTTTGAAGCACTTGGACTCAACTCCAATAATTTCGAAACTATGTTTTCATCAATGAAATAGTGTAACATCAAACTGTTGTATGTGTCCCAATCAAATGTGTAACCTTTGCTCAAAAGTAATTGATAATCTTTCAATCCTTGCTTTGTAGATGTTCTAATTTTAGAACCCAAATGAACAGGATAAGTTTTGTCCCAATCTCCAGGTACAGTAAAATCAGAAGCTTCCACCTCTTCGATCTCCAATACTCTTGTGGCCAAATGGACCACTCTC
The DNA here is from genome assembly GCA_030580555.1 of Hanseniaspora taiwanica (nom. inval.). NCBI lineage: Eukaryota > Fungi > Ascomycota > Saccharomycetes > Saccharomycodales > Saccharomycodaceae > Hanseniaspora > Hanseniaspora taiwanica (nom. inval.). The sequence goes on along the minus strand of JAKTSY010000029.1, from coordinate 37,396 downwards.
TCACTTAAAATTGTTGAATCTAAGTTCAATCTCTTATAATTTATCATAAGTCTTTTAAATTTCTCGGTAGCATCGTTTTTAAATTTCTCCAAAAGTTGGTTCCCCTCTACCACAGATGCCATATTATCAAATTGATAGTCCAAACTGTGAAATTCAGAAACAATGTAAGCATGTAATTCCAGATTGTGACTCAACGATAAAATACTTTGAGGCGATTTCCACATACTTTCAAAAACACAAATCAAACCAGCATAGTTGAAATTGTTTATAATTTTAAAACTTTTGCACAATTCCTTGAAAAAAGACAGTTTGGAAATCCCATTTAGAATAGATTGAGCTTTATAGTTTTTAATAATAGAATTTAAAAATTCAAATTTTTCAAAATTCGTACAAGTTGCCATTACAGAACCGTGAGCGTTGATGAATCTTAATAAATAATCTTCATTGGACTTTTGAAAATCTTTTAAATATTGGAAAACCTTGTTGTACAATGGAAGAGCAAATTTGTATTGTTTCAACATTGATTCTTCCAAAATTGTTAAAATAAGTTTACTACTTTTTCTTTCTAAGGCCATATTTAAAAAATGTGAATGAACGTAATTTAAATTTAATGGCTCTAATAACAATGCAATCTGATTTTCTTCAGTCACTGCATTAGTGTAATCAAAGCTTTTGACATTTGCTGTTTTGACACTTGAAACTGAATCCGGTTTAGTAGTGGTGGTGCCAGTGGTTGAATACATGTAGTAATATAATCTACAAGCTAGTTCCCAATCGTTATTGTTCAAAACGTTGAATAAAAACTGTAAATAGAAATTATAAGTAAATGGTGGAATCCAAGATAGTTTTGAAAATTTATACCATAACTTATAAGCTTTTTTATAGTTGTCTTTAGATCCACTTAAAGTAATTAAATATGCTGATAAAAGCATTTGTATATTTTCACTTTGTCCGTTTGATGTTTTGATTTCCATAATGCAACTGTCCAAGATGGCAGAAGCTTTTTCCAGATTTCCTGTTTTAATCAAATTTTCAATACCAGCACTAAACACTTTATATTTTTTCGAACTATTTGATTCATTAACAATATTTTTGTTCTTATATTCATTTATTAGTGATTCAATCCTCAATGGATCTTGACAGTATTTCAACAAAGAAATGTAATATAAAGAGTTTTTATCAGAAACTAATGGAGCAATTCTGGTGTAAACACTGGAAAATGATACAAAACCAGGATACAGATTGATTGAAACCAATAAGTTGAAAAGCAAAAATTCTGACGGTTTTTGCAGAGATTTTTGCTCAACAGTCTTGTATAATTCAATAGCAATCTTGAAAAAGTCTAAACCGTTGTAGTTGTTTAGTTTCTTAGCCAATATAGACCCTTCTAAAAGTGTTGCAATAACATTATCGTATATTAGATCTGAGGGATGGTATTGTTTAGAATTGATTAAATCTTGATAACAATTTAATAAGTTGAACATTCTTTCGTCTAAATTGGCAGCATCCAAATCTCTTAAACAAAAAGATTTGATAATTTTTTCGAATGTTGATAAAGGTGGAAATATTTCATTTCTTTTTAACGCCATATACAATGAATTAATCTTGTTATAATCACCATTATCAAAACATAGATCAATTTCTTTTATTTGTTGATCTAAAAAAGTGGATTTGTTAAGAGAACTTTCAGTATCTGCAGGCCATACAACAGATTGTTTTTGTGGTTGCAGATTCTTGTTCAAAATTATGCTATCATGATTTGAATTAAATTGTTCAATAGTTTGCTGTGTTTCTCTTAGAGCCCTTTGTGTTGAGAAACATTTTTTCGAGGTGGATAATAATAAAAGATTTGATGGTTTGGAAGTATGTTCAAAAACAAGATTTCTTAGTTTATCTTGATTAGTGGCGGTCCATGCAATGCTGACCGATCTACTTCTTGGTCTTATTTGTGTTTTCCCCTCAGTTATTGTACTATCAATAAATCTTGATTGGATAGATGTTGTATTATAGTTGCTATTATTAACTTCCTTATCCCTAACATGAGCCAGAATTTCTTTATTCAATCTATTCCCATTACATGTATTATTACTACTACTATTGCGTAATATATTTTCTAAAAAATCAATAGAATTTCTTCTTTGCATTATTATTTCATTTCTTTTGATACAATTGTATGAATTTATATCTAGTTGTTGATCAATATTAATATAATTCACATTAGCCCCCAGGGTATTTATTCCATTAAATTGGCCATTAGGTTTTGTAGTGTATGTTTTGTCATTTCTTTTGTTGAAAGTGTTTTTACTGAAGAAGTTGTTGTTGTTGTTGTTGTTGTTGTCATTATCATGATCATACCAACTATTATTGTTTTTCCTATTTATTGTATTCCATTTTTTATATTTCGAAGTAAAACTTCTTTGACAATTATTATTATTATTACTATTTGCAAGATTCATGTAACGTACATTTGGATTTAAATTTGATGTAAAATTTACTAAATCTGCTTTTGAAGATGTTTCAAATTTTTGTTGTTTCAACTGATGATAGTAAGAACTTTCAAAAAAATCAGAACAATTATTTAATAAAAATTCATCATTTTTTCTATAACTTCTTTGTGCATTTGCTCTATATTTATTATTATTTAGTGAGTTGTAACTATTTCTTCTATCTCTATTTCTACTTCTATGTCTATTCTGAGGATTGTTCAAAACATCAGCATTATTTGCAGATTTAACAGCGGCAGCAGCAGCAGCAGCATTACTGCCACTACTACTACTACTATGGCTACTACTTATGCTAGGATGAGCCGATGTGGTAGTTGTAGTGGTAGTGGTGCTTGAGTAACTTTTTGGATATATTTTAAAACTTTTAAAGTGCATTGTGTATGTGTTGGTATCTTATCTTATTAAAATTATGAAATAAAAATAATTAAAAAATGTGGGGGGGTTTGTGTGTTTTTGATATATATAAACTTGAAGAAACACTCTTTTATAAGTTCTCCTTTTGTACTAATAGTTTTTTTCGTCTTGGTCAAATTGTTTGTTTTTTGAGTGCTCTTATAATTATGATATTGTTAACATAGTATTCTAAAATACGAGTAATACTTTTATATACATATTTTTGAAGTCAAACTAAATAAAAATCTTGACGAATCACATCACTCCTTGATTACAATTTTAATGTTTCTTTTTTTTTTTGAGTTTTTTTTGGGTTTTTTTTCTTTTTGCTTTTGTACTTTACGCAATAGATATTACTAGCACCCATACATTATATTCTACTTTATTTATATAGACACTATGTGGTGCGAAGGTGTATGCGCTATATAAACTGTCAAATACTTTTAGGAACCCCACTAATACTAAATTGATGATCTATGATCAAATTGTAACAGAGACAATTTTACAAACGTATAAACCATACTAATAAATAATTGTTTTTCTCTACTTTTATTTTTTCTAATAGTTACCTTTTCTTATCGTCGATATTGTTTTATCTGTTTTCTTATTGGTCAGTTCAAATATTGTGTATCGCATGGGAACTTTGACATGACGGTAAAAAAAAAAATATATATATAAATATAATGTGCCAATCATGTGATGTGTCATGTGACAGCGGCAGCTGATTGTATCGCATAGTGGCAAGAACCATTCAAGTAAAACAGATACTACTACCACTATCATTATTATTATTTACTATTGTTGTAAATATATCTTGCTAAGGAATATATGAAGTTGTATATAAAATGGATAAACTATTGAATTAAAAATTAAATAATTTATTCTTTAATAGCATAAACTCTTCTAAATTTATCATCAATTTCTTTCAAATAATAAGTACCTTTAGCCAAGTGATCATTTGAACCAATTGGTTTATAATTCTTTGGATGGTGATGTAGATTTTCTCTTGTTTCGATGGCATCTTCGTATTCTTTTGGAGTACAAATTTTTCTATTTCCATTTAATTTTGCATCAAGATTTAAAACATCTTTGATTTTTGTAATATCGCCAACAATTTTACATGAAAATAAAGTTGAAGCCAAACCAGAACCATATGAAAACATACCAATTCTTTTATTTTTTAATGAATCGTTATCAACATAAGTCAACAGAGAAGCTAACGATGAAAATAAGGAACCAGTATACATGTTACCAATATTTGTTGGTCCAATTAATGAAGGTTGAACTCTTTCTTGGAAAAATTTCTTTGATGCACCAACAAATGTTTTTTCAATGGTTTTATCAAATAAACTTTTCTCATAATCTTCATTGGCTAATTTGGAATCTAAATCTGGGAAAATCGATTGATTATATCTAAAATCATTATAAAATAGTCTACCATATGATTTTGCTACTAATTTACAAGTTGGGACATGGAAACAATTATAATCAAAAGTTTGTTCAATACCAATAGCTTCTGAACCAATTGGTTTCGAGATTAAACCATTTGCAATAGCTTTCTTGGAATATGATTTATAAGATTGATCTAAAGCTTGAACATAACAACTCAAACTGAAATGTCCATCAACAACTGGATATTCACTTGTGAAGTCTGGTTTATAGAAATCATAAACATGATCCATATAATTACCTCTAATGTGATCAAAAACGATCGGAGCATCACAACCAATCCACATTGCCACGGTACCTGCACCACCGGTTGGTCTTGCTGCACCTTTATCGTAAACAGCAATATCACCACAAACAACAAGAGCGTCTCTACCATCCCAAAATGGAGATTCCATCCAATTTAATGCATTGAATAAAGCATTGGTACCACCATAACATGCGTTAATAGAATCAATACCTTCAGTATCTTTGTTATTTGGTAATAATTGAGTTAAAACAGATTTGACAGATTTAGATTTATCAATTAAAGTTTCTGTACCAACATCTAATCTACCAATGTTATCAGTATCAATATTGTACTTGGAAATCAATTGACTCAAGACGGTTAAACTCATACTATAAATATCTTCAGTATCGTTAACAAAACCCATTTTAGTTTGACCTAAACCAATGGTATATTTCCCCTTTGAAACTCCATCATATTCTTCAAGTTGTTCTTGAGAAACACATTGAGATGGAATATAAATTTCCATACCTTTGATACCAACATTAGTGGCTTTTCTAGAGATAGATGGACATGTTTCAGTTTTGCATTTTTTATTTTGTGATTCGGTCATTATTATTTGTTGTGTATGTTAGTTGCTGATGGTTTTTTCTTTTTTAAATATGGTTTCCTTTGAAAATATTAACCAATGTTTTTGAAAACAATACGACCTCAACTACCTATATATATTTATATACTTTTGTACAAGTTGCAAAATTAAAAATACCTAAAAAAAAAAGGAAATATTGAATTATCGAATATAATGAAAAATAAGACCACTGCTAAGAATTTTAATAATAATATTAATTCTCACCTACAGGTCTTTTTGAGTAACTGAAATGTAATAAATGAAAAAAAAGTAGAGACTTTAATGATTGATTTGAATTGTGTTGCAAAGATTCTGATAGAAACAATTAATTGGTAGTAGTAGTAGTAGTAGTGATTTTTTATCGAGAATCAATTTACAAACAAATTAACGTTGTTGTTCTTTAAAATTCTCTGTTCGTTTAGCAATGAGACGCTGTATTGGTTGTGTGTGTGTCTAAGAAATCAAAACAGGCAAATAAAATGGAAAAACAAAGAAGAAAAAAAACGTTTTTGTACTTTCTCTTATTATAGTGACGTTTTTAATGTCAGCGAAATTATATAACATTCTTTTATCGGTTTAATAGTAAAATGAACTAATCTGGAAAGACAAGTATTATAACGGACTTATATATATATATATATCTAAGATATACACATAAAAATTTGGTTCACCGATAACTTAGTGATGATAGCAATAATAAAAATAATAAAAAGCAACGTGAGCAGATATTACCTAGTATCTCTCTACAAGTCTCTGTCTCTGTGTCTTTACAAAAGACCATTTCTCAAACACCAATCTCCGTTGGCTAAGAAAATTCCACTTGGATCTTGTTTCTCCCTTATTTTTTGCCATTTTACCAAATCTTCTCCGTACCATTCTTTAATTAATTTGCCCATTCCTCTCATTTCATGATCTGCATATTTTTCCCTTGGTTTGACCCCATCTGGTAACATTGAAACATCACCAATAAAATTCTTAGCCCAATGAGGTTTACCGCCTGCAGCTGTTAAAATCTTCTCAAAAAGCGTAAACCATTCATATATTGGTGCATTACATGAAAATGGTCTATAAATCGTTGCATTAATATAAAGTGTTAACTGATTATTTGTAATAGTATCTGCATGTTGTAAATGTTTTGGTGTTTGATCCATAAAAGGTTTCAACAAATTTCCATAAACTGGACCTGATGAAATCGATGTTCTTTTAGAATAATCTGGGTGAACAGGTGGGATTGTTGTATTGGAACATCTAACTTCAACAGGAACATGAACATAAAAATCGTGATTTAGGCCAGCTTTTGTAATTGCATCATCTAAAGCTTTCAATACTTCTGGACCTTGCGTCAATGGGCACCCCCATTCATTAACAAATTGAGAAAATAAACAATCCATGTTTAAACCATCAATAGAACTTTGTACAACACTATTTGAATCATATATCTCCGGATGATAATCATGTTTTGAAGAAGAAGAAGATAGCAGAGGTTTAAAATAATCAACATTTCCAAACTGTCTATTAAAGACAAATCTTTCAACATATGGAGTCAATGGAGGATAAATCTTGACAGAACACCAAAGTAAAGATTCATAAATAAAACGACCAATCTTAGTGCCCCACCATGAACTTCTTGGATTTTCACTTATTGGTTCATTTGTTTTGGAACCTCTCCAAAGAATGAATTTTCTCGAATATGGATACCACCAACATCTGATAAATTCACTGCTTGTCCATATAGTATCCCAATTTTCCAATAATGTTTCAAATTTCAAAACTTCTTGTTTAGATTTAATTCTATATTGCGGGATAGTTCTTATAGTGGCTTGCACAATAATGCCCATTTTACCAAGAGACAACAGAGTTGCTCTAAACAAATCACTATTTTCTTCATCATTACCATCTAAATACTGCAGTTCTCCCAACCCATTGATTACAGTCATATTAACATATTGAGAGGAAACCAGTCCATGGTAAGGAGAAGACCCGTGCGTTCCTGTAGATATAATACCACCGACACTTTGATCTGAAATGGATCCCAGATTTTGCATAGAAAACCCTCTTTTATCCAAATACTCATTCAAATTGTATATCTTAATACCTGCTTGTACGGTCACGTCTGCATATTCACCATGATCCTGGAAATCAAGAACAGAATTCAAATTATCTAAATTAATCAACCATTCGTCACTAAGACACAAGTCACTTGGAGAATGTCCACTCCCAAATACAGTCAACTTCTTGCCCTGTATTTTGCACGCTTTTATAATATCAATACACTCTTCCACATTAGAAGGCTGGAAATATAGTTGTGGTCTAATCGAGTATATATTTGCCCAATTTTGAAATAAATAATTGGTTTTCCCAAGTCCAACAATATTAGGAGGAATCAAAGGAGCACGAGAATCCAGTGTACCGTCATCCATTTTTTTCTAAATGATCTCTGTGTTTGATCCTTTCTTGTTTGTATTAGTCTAATAATTATTAGTCACCTTAACCTAATAAAACGTTTATTAATCTTTGATAGAAAAAACAAAAAAAAACGCATCTTCATTCGCTGCAGGCAATTAATTAATTTACATTTTTGCGCCTTTGCGATTTCCTTTGCTGATCCTTTTAGTGAAGAAGAAGGAAAAGAAACCGATTATAAAATGCATCAATTAACCAAATCAGATCAAAGCAAACCTCAGTAAAGTAAGACCTCAATTTGCTGTTACCGATGTGAAGGTTTTTTTTTTTCATTTAAACAAAAATTACGTAAAGATACAGAAAAAAATAATAATAATTAAAAATATTGGTGGTATTATATATGTGTGTTGTTAGTGCAAATGGTGAATACAAGTTCAAAAAAATGGAATTCAATAAGCTTCTTCTATTTCATCATCGTATGCATCTGAACCAACTTCAATATAATCTCTTTCCAACGCAGCCAAATCTTCTCTTGCTTCTGTAAATTCACCTTCTTCCATACCTTCACCAACATACCAATGTACAAATGCTCTTTTAGAATACATCAAATCAAATTTTTTGTCGATTCTTTTCCAAGCATCTGCAATAGCTGTAGTATTACTTAACATACAAACAGCTCTATTCACTGTAGCCAATTGGGAAGATGGAGGAGCAGTTGGTGGTTGATAACAAATACCAATTTTGAACCCAGTTGGACACCAATCGACTAATTGGACAGTTGATTTATTTTTAATTTGTGCAACAGCATTTTGGACATCTCTTGTCACAACATCACCTCTATATAATAGACATGTTGCCATATATTTCCCCTGTCTTGGATCGCATTTAACCATTTGGTTACCAGGTTCAAAACATGCATTTGTAATTTCGGAAACGCTATTTGATTCATGAAAAGATCTTGATTTGGATTGAATTGGTGAATATGAAACTAATGGGAAATGAATTCTTGGGTATGGAACTAAATTTGTTTGAAATTCATTCAAATCAACATTTAATGAACCATCAAATCTTAAGGATGCAGTTACTGATGAAACAACTTGGGCAATCAAATTATTTAAATTGGAGAAGTTTGGTCTTGGTATATCTAAATTTTTTTTACACATATCATAAATTGCTTCATTATCAACCATAAAGGTACAATCTGCATGTTCTAAAGTTGTATGAGTTGTTAAAACAGTGTTATAAGGTTCAACAACTGATGTTGAAACTTGTGGAGCTGGATAAACAGCAAATTCTAATTTAGATTTTTTACCAAAATCTTGGGATAATTGTTCCAATAACAATGAACCTAAACCAGAACCTGTACCACCACCAAGAGAATGAGTGAAAAGGAAACCTTGTAAACCATCACATTGATCAGAAATTTTTCTGACTCTATCCATAATATCATCTAATAGTTCTCTTCCAACTGTATAATGACCTCTTGCATAATTATTTGCTGCATCTTCATTACCATTAATCAATTGTTCTGGATGAAATAAATCCTTGTATGTTCCTGTTCTGACTTCATCGATGACATTTGGTTCTAAATCAACATATAATGCTCTTGGGACAAATTTCCCATTCCCGGTTTCATGGAAAAATGTAGAAAAACCTTCTTCACCACCTTTTGGTTTAGTCAAACCTTCTTGTAAATATCCGTCTGGTGTAATTCCATGTTCTTGTGTATATAGTTCCCAGCATGCATTACCAATTTGACAACCAGCTTGTCCAACGTTAATACTAATAACTTCTCTCATTGTTTTCTAGTTGATTGTTTCTTTCTTTCTTCCTTTTTGTAACTGTGAGTACTGTTTATTGAACCACTACAGGATCAAAAAAATTTTCTTTGTTTCATTTGTTTACATTTCTGTGATTAAGGAATCGTTTTTTTTTTTTTTTTGCTTCTTTAGATTTGAGGTTTTCGTTAAACGTGATAAACTTGGTCAATTAATCAAACACAAAAGACAGTCAAAGAAGGTACTTTTATTTAAAAATTACTATATTTCTATTATTATATATTAAATATTATTATTATTATTATTATTATGACTAGCATTGTGTTTTAAATGCTTCTTAAGAGAGTCTATTCAAAAGGATTTTCAGCAGATTTTGAATCATGGGCTTTCAAATCTTTGTCATTTAGATCTATTTCAGAGTCGTTGTGGTATCCAACTTCAGGAGGGACACTTGTAATTTCCCAAACCAATTTACCTTCATCATTGATCACAGCACCTTCATCACTTGCTTCAATGTTGCAATTTTTCAATTCTTGAATGAAAACAGTACTGAAACCATATGGATCTCTTGGAATCCATAAAACAGGACATTGGTCAGAAACTGATGGTAAATTATAAGCGTGTTCTAAATCAACAGGTTCATTTGGATCTTGTAATTGATAAATTTCAGGTAATTTAGTTTTAGCAACTTTATAACTAGCATAAATATGAGGTTGTAAAAATCTTTTCCACATAGGAGCTTCAGGAACAGGTGCAGAATCTCTATCTGCTAGTAATGGAACAGAAACAATGTTATTTTTTTCATCTTCAAATGGTAAAATACCAGATGTTGTTGTTGCAGCAGCATTTTGTTGAGTTGGATCTTGTAGTTCATAAGTGAAATCACTCATAACCGAAGTAGTTTGTTGATCAATTGTATTTTTATTTGATTTTGTAGAAAATTTCTTAATTTGAAATGAAGGTAATTCTTTAATTTCATTTTTGTTTGATGATTTATCATTTTCTTTATCATAATAGATATTTGTAAAAGATGGTGTATCAGATTTACCATCTAATGGTTTCATACAATCAACAGGAACAATCTTATTCAAATTATCAAATGCAGCGGAAAGATGTGTATGAATGAAAGCAGTAATTGCAATACAAACAATTTCTAAAACAATTGGACCCCAACCTTTACCAACAGCAAATAAACCTAATAAACAAACTTGACCCAAATAAAGACCAACCATTGTTTGGAAAAGAGCTCTTGGATAATACATCCCTCTACCATCTGGAGATTCTTGGTTAACATAACACAAATTGTATAAATAAGCAACATATAATAAAGCAAAGGCAACAAATCCAAATAATATAATTAATGGAGAAATTATACCATATGAAAAACAGATAACAGCAAGATTGGTATAAACTGGGAAAGTTGTACCCCATGACATTGATGATAATCCTGTAAATCTATTGAATTTTTTTCTTGGAGTTTTATCGAATAAAAATCCTAATAAATGGAAAACAATTAATGGAACTAATTGTAAAACTGCACCAGATGAAATTGTGAAACCTTGTAAAATAAGATAAGAAATGAAGAAATTCGAAGATTTTGGTAAATTTGAAGCTAACAATGACATTGCACTTGATGGTTTATTGATAATCTGTTCAACAACAGATGTAGCAGCAGAAGCAATAGTGGTAACTAAGAAAACTTGAATGACTTGGAATGCAAAATAAGCTTGTTGAGTAAAATATTCAACATAAACAGCAGATGGAGAACCAGCAGTAACAGCCATTTTTCTAATAAAGATTGGTAACAACATCATCAATATAGCTAAACCAACAGTTGGGGCCAATGAAGTTAGTAGACCTTTTAAAACTTTTGGTAAATCTTTTAAAAATGGTAAATATTTTGTCAAGTAAGTGATATTAGAAATCATACCAACAAATGCAACAGGGAAAGCCCAAAGAATGACTAATGCACAAATTGCAGAAACTGCACTAAATTTTCTAGAAATTCTTTCCCACCATAACATTCTCATGTTAAACCAAACAATATCTTTTGGTTCAACACCAAGATAGGATGGATTTAGTTGTAAAGCAACAGAATGAGGAATAGATTGGAAGGCCATTTGAGCTTGGTATTGACTTTCAAATTCAATGAAAACAGAATTCCAAGGTTTTGCTTCGTTATGGTTTTCTTGTAACTCTTTAATTTCATCATTTAATTTTGGTAATTCTTCTTTATAAAATGGAATTGAATCAACTTTACGACCAATTAAAAATTTCAATCTATGTTGAGGTTCTTTTTTATTATAATCCATAATATTATTTGTAATATTTAAATCTTTAATTTGGAAATCACCAGATTCTTTATTGTGTTGTTTTTTATTTTTTTTATAAATTGATGAAACTGTATTTCTAATAAACCCATTAATAGTATTTTCTAAATTCATAGCAATTTTAGTTCTTTCAGAAACTTTTGAAATTAAATTTGGATCAGCTCTTGCAATCCAAATTTTTTTAACACCAACGAAAAGTTTTGTAAAATTTGATTCTTGTAAATAATCATGAGGAACAGTTTGAAATAAAACAGTTCTTGAACTCAATTTTTTAGAATATCTTGGTGTTGCTAATATAGCTTGTCTCATTGAAGTATAAAAAATCAATTCTCTATAAACAACGAAAAGGAACCCCCAAAAAAATATCCATGAAAGGAAAGCATGAGCAAAATATCTACCTTTATGTTTAACGTTGGCATAAGCTAATTGATCAGGTCCTGTGTTGTGATTACCATTTGAAGCATTAATTGGGAATAAAATAATGAAAAGATATGGAATTGAAATAGCAAAATATAAACAAATTACTAATAAGTATCTTAAGAAGAAAAACCCATCAATACCAGCTTGTTGAATAACAAAATTATCTGATTTTTTTAAAAGAGGTAAAATCCAATTAAATAAACCTGTTGGTAAAGGTTCAGGTTTTTTCTCATCATTAATAATATTATATGATGATTTTGGGGAATAAATTCTATTAAATTTTTTTCTTAATCTGAAAAGAAGGAAAATTGTTACAAAAACTAAAAACAAAACACCATTAGTAATAATAGCTGTTAGGACTTGTTGGGTTGATGAACCCTCAGTGGTTGTTGAATCGTTTGCCATTGGGCTTTTGGGCTTGTTTGGTTATTGGGAGTGTTAGTATGAAAGACACATTAATCAGTAGTAATAAATTCCCCTCCGTTTTATTATATATATATATATATATATATGAGAACCTCACAAACCCAGCACCTATATCAAATAAAAATAAATAACCAATAAAAAATATGAAACACATTTAAACATTTCTTTTTTTCTCTTTATTTATCAAAGTGAAATCAATTTTTTTTTTTTCGGGTTTCCATTAGAATCATTGTGCATTGTTTTATAAGTTAACAATGCTTTTTCTTGTTATTGATGATGATGATGATAATGATGAAATCTATTATTTCCCATTATTATTATTATTATTATTATTATTGTAATTATAATGATGACGATGTCGATGATGTATTAATCATTATTTTGAGTAAAATAATGATTCTTTGATGTCGATTATTTATTATTTAAACAAGACAGAGATAGTTACTGAATTGAATCAGAGATACTACCACTAAATATATATAGGCAATAAGACAAAAATAATAATTAAAAACCTATTACTCTGATCAATAAATAAATAAAAAAATCTAGACTCTTTTGTTATGCTCTAATAATTTAATGTCTCGGCATTAGGGTCTAGTTACTATTGTTAATCCCGTTTTTCATGAGATTTGATCAATTTCTCTATATTGAAAATGGTTCTTTTTTTTCGCCTTTTTTTTCAGGAACGAAAAGATCTCCCGGGGAATGACAAAACATAATAATAAAAATAATAATGAAAAAATATATAAAATTATAACAATTTGACGGTGGCTTACCCGACTGTCTGTAATTTTATTTTCAAATATAATTATTGCTGTTAACTTACCCGTCGTTTGGTGATTTCTTGATTATTTCATATCTACTTATTAATCACAATTCTCATCATGCACACTCTTTTCCCCATTGTCTTAAACATATGGAACTAGGTGTTTTGAAAAACTTTAGATAACCGAAAATTAGATCAATGGATTGATTGTACGGTACTTAATGTATGTATATATATATATAAATACCAGATAAATATTTTGTTTGTTTCAAGATAATAATGGTTTTTCATATGATATCATTACGCTTTACAACCGTTTTAAAAACTTGCCTTATATATCTTTTTCTAGAACCATTTGTTACTGCAATATTAACAACATTGGCACATGTGGTATTAAATTAATATATCAATGATAATAAGTCGATATTAGAAATCTAAATTAGTTAACCAAAAGAAACATGTTAATAAGAGAAGAAAAGAAGAAAAAAAGAATCATGCAATGTATACTTCTCTTAAAAGAATACACGTTTTTTTAATAATTCTATTGCCTTTGAAAACAATTGCTGTTACATGAAAAGAAAACCACGTTTTAAACGTTGTAATATATGCACGTGTGTGTATGCGCCTCTTTTCTTCTTCTTCTTCTTCTTCTTCTTCTTCTTCTTCTTCTTCTTCTTCTTCTTCTTCTTCTTCTTCTTCTTCTTCTTCTTCTTCAACTACTACTACTACTACACTTACATACTACACTTACATACTTACCGCTGTCACATGCTTCGTCTACTTTGTCTTCTTCGTCTTCTTCTTGGTCTTCGTCTTCAAGTAATTAAAAGAGGGTAATGCAATGAATTACAATTAAATCAACAAAAAGAAGAAAAAGAAAGAAAAAAAAAAGAAATTTAAACCGTTTTAAACTTTTTGTTTTTTTTTTAATTAAATATCTTAGAAATTATTGTAGATAAATTGTAATAAATTAATAAGAAATTGAATTATAATAAAGATCCCTTTTTATTTCCTTATTGTTTTTTTGTGTAATTTTACCTATTTAGTATTATTAATATTAACAAAAAACAAAAAAAACAACCCACGTGTATGTAATACAATGTAATACAATGTAATAAGAAATATAATTTTTTTTCTGTTTTTTAAAATTAATTATCTAGTAGTAGTAGTAGTAGAAGTAGTAGTAGTAATACAATTACTACACGTGTGTTTAAATTAATATAACTAATTAATTAATTAATTAATTAATTAAATAATACTATTAATATTAATATTAGTATTAGTATTAGCTAAGTAAGTATAGCAAGAATAATAGAAGCACGACTACCAAATGTAATGAGACGGAAATAAAAAAAAAACAGTTTTATAACAAAGTAACATTCGATGAGCTTTGATATATAAGAAGATCGAATTTATAAATATATTTTATTATCATTATTCATCTTTAAATTATTTATAATAAAAAACAATAATAAAAAAAACCAGACTCAATCAAACATCCACTATACAGATTATTAATATAAAAAAGATGGAAAAGCAAGAAGAAAACGATGTTTATATGAGAACCGAAGGTGGTAATGCCGCTTTCCATAATTTCATTAATGATTTTTCCCATATCAAAGATCCATTAGAAAGAAGAAGATTAGCATTGGAAAAAATTGATAATGCCAGCTTTGGTTGGTATCATGTTAGAGCTATTTTAGTTGCAGGTGTTGGTTTCTTGACTGATTCTTATGATATCTTTGCAATTGGTTTGGCTATTTCAATGATGTCTCATGTTTTTTGGCCACATGGTGTTATTTCATATCCAATGGAAACTTTTTTGAAAGTTTCTACATCTGTTGGTGCAGTTGTTGGTCAAGTTCTATTTGGTATTCTTGGTGATGTTATGGGTAGAAAAGGTGTTTATGGTATTGAATTAATGATTGTTATTGCAGCCACAATTGTTCAATGTTGTTTAGGTGTTGCTGAAGGTTTAAATTTCGGATTTTTATTAGCTTTCTGGAGAATTATTATGGGTGTTGGTATTGGTGGTGATTATCCATTATCATCTGTTATTACATCTGAATTTTCAACAACTAAATGGAGAGGTGCTATCATGTCTGCAGTTTTTGCCAACCAAGCTTGGGGTCAATTAATTGGTGGTATCTTGGCTGTTATTTTAGTTGAAGCTTATAAATCTGAAATTGATGTTACTTCTAAAAATTGTGATCATAAATGTAAAAAAGGTTTAGATCAAATGTGGAGAATCTTGGTTGGTTTCGGTGCTGTTCCAGGTTGTATTGCATTATATTTTAGATTAACTATTCCAGAATCTCCAAGATATACTTTAGATGTTGAAAATAGAATCAATCAAGGTGCTGCCGAAGTTTCAAGATATTTATCTGGTGAATTAGGTGATGCTGAAGCTGAAGAATTACAAGTTTTAGATAGAACTGGTACCAAAATGGAAGAATTAGACACTAGTCAACCAAAAGTTTCTTGGAAATCATTTTTCAAACATTTCGGTCAATGGAAATATGGTAAAATCTTATTCGGTACAGCTTCTTCTTGGTTTGTTTTAGATGTTGCATTTTATGGTTTAGGTTTAAATACTCCAAACATTTTGAAAGCTATTGGTTATGCTAAAAAGGGGACAATTTACCAATCTTTAAGTTCTACCGCCAAAGGTAATTTGATTTTATTAGCTGCTGGTTCTTTACCAGGTTATTGGTTTACTGTTGCATTAATTGATACTTATATGGGTAGAAGATCCATTCAATTGATGGGTTTTGTTATGTTGACTATTATCTTTGCAGTCATCTCCGGTTGTGCTTCTGAAGGTGCCAACGTTACCAATAAATTCATTTTCTTTTTATACGTTATGGCTGAATTCTTCTGTAATTTCGGTCCAAACACAACAACTTTTGTTACTCCTGGTGAAATTTTCCCAACTGCTTATAAATCAACTGCTCATGGTTTATCTGCTGGTTTCGGTAAATGTGGTGCTATCTTTTCTCAAGTTGTTATTGGTAAATTTTTGGGTTCTTCTAAAAATGGTGTCACCAAAGCTATGGGTGTCTACTCAGGTATCATGTTCTTGGGTATTTTCTGTACTTTACCAGTCCCAGAAACTAAAGGTTTAACTTTAGAAGAAATCTCTATCAGATTCCACGACACTGTTGATCCAAATTTGTTTATTGAACAACAATCTTCAAACACTGAAACTGATGAAGAAGAAGGTCAAGTTTAAATTCCATATTTATGCTAAATTTATCATTCAGAGCATCAAAAAAAATGATTGATTCATATTTGCTCATGACAAACAACACAAAAATAATATTACTAATAATAATAATATAATAATAGTATATAAATAAGTATATATAAATGTAAAATAGAATAATTTAAATTTTTGTTGAATCTTTTCATGTTTAATTAATACTTTGACGTTTACTCTTTGATTAGCAGACGTTTCTTTTTCTTTTTTTTTTTTTTCTTTTTGTTTTTCTTTGGGGATCAACATCTGTCCGTATTTGAACAAATAAATGAGATGCACTGTGCAGTCTAAAGGAAAGGCACAAAGAAACACAAGTAAAAAAAAATAAAGATGGATGGGAAAAGCTATTTGCAGTCGTATGGATGGACAGAAGGACAGCCCTTGCAAGATGGTGGATTGAAAAAACCACTGCTCGTAAAACACAAGAAAGACACGAAGGGTCTTGGAAATTTGAACAATCACCAAGGAGATGGAGATGCTTGGTGGGAAAGACTTTTTGACGGACAACTTAAAAACATGGACACCACGACAACGGTTTCCAAAAAAGGTGGTAAAAGCACAATTTCCTTCACTATGAAGTCTGCCACACCAGTGGCTTCAAGTCTCGACAGAAGAGATTCCCCTTTGTACAGAATGTTTGTCAAAGGTGAAGGTTTGCGTGGAACTCTTGGAGATGATGCAGAAATTGAGAAAACTCAAGTAGAGTGTGTTGTCATAGAAGAAGATAAATCAGTCAAATCCAAGAAACTTCTCAAGAAAGAACGTAAGGAACAAAAAGCATTGAAAAAAAAACAGAAGGAATTGAAAAAAATCAAGAAACAAGAAAAGAAATTGAAAAAAGAAGCTAAAAAACAGGAAAAGATCAAGAAGCAACTACTGAAAAGGAGTTTATAAAGTATAATTGTGTAAAATCTATGTATCACTGTTAAATTTATTCTTCTTTTAAACGCTCGCTCAAGCACGTGCATTGTTTTTTCTGCATAACGAAACAGTTCGTTTAACCATTTCTAGGTATCTCGACAAAAAAACATATCAACCGCCGATCCCAAGCAAACCCTCCCACCACAAGCACACGAGAAATATGTGGCAGGTAGTGGCAATATTTAACACTTTTATACTAGCAGTGGTCCTCACACTGGCCTACATAGTAATCACGTTTTCTGCACCGATTGTGGCAACACCTAAACCTCCTAATTTTGAAGAGAATGATAATGGAAATTCTTCTTCAAAAGGTACCCTTTTCCAAAACAACAATTCCTACACTTCAAAAAACTATCCTGAATTATATGAAAAATTGGATAGTATTTTAGATTTGTTTCTTAATAAGTTTGTGTATTCGTGGTTTCAACATATCAACAGCAATAAAGATTCTGAGTTTTTAAAGGAAACACATCATGTGCTAAATCAATGCGTTGATAATATCACTATTCAATTTGAAAATAAAATGGACAACGACGGCGAATTGATATCCAACATCTTATCCAAATCGTTGACTCTAGTCCAACAACATTTCTCTACATACACAACTATCAAAGATTCAATTCCAGATGGTACATCAGACAGAGAATTAAAACTTGCCATGGTTTTCAACAAACATTTCAAAATACACAAAGCCATTGTGTTGACTAACTCGAAAATAGATTTTGACAGGCATTTACAAGACTATTTAAGAACGACAGTAGATTCTGTTGTTTTGCCCTGTCTTTTACCAGCTGAAGAACTCAACGCCAAGGTAAGCAAAATATTGATAAGAGAATTACTTGTTTGTAATGTGTTGAAACAGTTACTTGACAAAGTGTCTTTACCAATGTTTTGGAATACAACCATTATCAATATTTCAAACAAATTGATGAAAGAACAAAAACAAGTTCAATCTTTAAGAAAATTCTTATCTGCAAAAGTATCAAACGAATCAAATAAAATACAAAAAACCAGAAAAATTAAAAAACCAGCAACTCCTGGTTATGTACCGCCTTTTGAAGATAACAATAATAACGGAAATGAAATGATCGAGTATGGGCACGTCTTGCTTGAACATGTCAACATATTGTCATCTGGTAAAGAGTTTGAAGCAGTCTTAAAAGACATCAATTCATTAGACAACGCTTTGCTTTTAAAATATTTGAGAAATCTTTTGATACTGAAATTAACAGATATCAATAACAATGGAGAAATCAAGAAAACTCACAACAAAAAATTCATCTCACTTTATCGTAAAAGATTAGAACTCTTATTGAATTTAGTCGGAGACAAATTGAATATCCCTACTGAAAACGATTCACACATAAACGCCAACATACTAATCAGATCTTTTGAAAACAACATAACTGATATAAATATTTTACAAATTTTGAATAACACTACATATTGCAGATTTTTTGAAAATTATATGATTGAATCAAAACCAAGTAGCTTAGTACTATTGAAGTTTTGGAAGTCTGTTGAAAATATCAAAGACCCACTTGAGGATTCCAAGGTTCAACTAGACATTTTATACGACCACCTGGATGAAACCAACAACAATGACGTAGAGAATGTGTGTGCATTGCATTTGTTGGACATCAAACCTTGGTTTGAGAATAATTTGGAATACGATTTGCTTTGTAAGTTTTTAAAAGAAGGAGGGAAATCTTTCTCTTACTATGCTACAAGAAAGGCATTATTACTACTACAAGAAGATACAACAAGAATATTGAAAACAGATGTCTTTGAAGACTTCATGAATTCAAAGCATTTGTGTTTTCTTTTGACTCAAATGGAGTCAATCTTCCACTTGGAAACTACATCATTGGAGGTCAAGAGTCAGGAGCTGGCCTCCTTTCAACAAGAGACTAAGAAAGATAATGAGCATTCAACCGTAAATGTTATCACAAATACAGATATCCTCCAAGCTTTGGACGACATCTTACGTGAAAACCATACCAAAACTAAAAAACCAGATTTTTTGTTTGGAAACAGAGCAGAGGGTTTGTTTAAAAAGGAAAGTCTTTTCCAAGATGATGACTTGAGTACACAACCTTCTCAGCTTGCTGCCATTGTTCACAATACAGAAGAGAACGACGATTTTTGTGGTACTGAACTTACAGAAATCTCAGATAACTCAATTGAATCCTTGACTTTAAACATTAACAGTCTTGAAAACCAACTTAATGTTTTAAAACATTTGATTTTGAAATCAGAACTTACCAATAATCAAAAAGAGTTACATTTGCTAAAAAAATCAGAAAGAACCATATTAAGAGAATTGCAACAAAAAAAAACACTAAAGAAAGATTTGAGCTCAAACGATCTGTTTCTATTCAACAACACCAACATATACATAAGCGACTACGTTATTAAAGAAGATGTTTCATTCTACAATGTTCAAGTTACGTATATGGCACACACAAGTGAAATGCAAAGCTGGAGAGAACTTAAAAGGTTTAGTGAATTTGTGAAACTCCATGAGTACATGCGCAACCACTATGAAAGTGTTAAATATTTAAAATTTCCTGCAAAATTAGAAATGGCATTCAACAAAGTCACCATGCTCGAAGAGAGAAAAACCAAATTGGACAAGTACTTGAATAAGTTGCTGTCTATCCCACAAGTTTGTTTGGACAAAAAGTTTATTGAGTTTTTAACAACAAGTTCATATAAAACGTCGACCAGCGGTGGGTTTGACGGGTCCAGTGTGTGTTCTTTCAATACAGAAAACGATCAAAATCTGGTAATGGAAAGTAATGAAACTCTTTCAACCAGCTACAGTGGAGGTGCTGCTGCAGGCAGTGGCTCTATCAAACAAACATCGTTTGTCAAACCAATAAGTGATATTTTTGCTTCAATTTTCCAATTGGAGAAAGGTACGTCGATTCGTGGAATGGCTATTATAGTTGTTTTACAACAATTATTAGGAGGAACAGTGGAAAAATATATAAAAGAATTGATCAAAAGAACAACGTCAAAGGAAAAATTATGCGACTTGCTAGGTGAAATAGACGACTCTATGAAAGAAACTCTACCCGATGTAAATTCTGTTTCAAACAATACTCAAGTACTCAGTTCAAAACAAACTTTACCTCAATCTGAAAAAATGGCAACTATTTCAGAAGTGGAGAAAGAGGAAGAACTTGAAAGGCTGAGAGAAAAAAGCTTGCTTAGATTAAAAGAATTGATGATATCGCAATGCTCAAAAGCAGTTGGTGTAAAAAGAAGTAAAAAAGGAGCCATTCTTGTACACGGCTCGATGCAGAATAAATATTTGAATTATAGTCTGTTACTATATATTTTGGATATTGTTTTCCAAGAAACATTTATGTAGTTATTATTCATCTTCAATAAGTGCATCTCCTAAACTGTAAACATCGTTTTTGAACACAAGAGACAGATCTTGTTGGGCTTTTTTGTTTTTCAACCTTTTCTGAAACTTTTTAAGCAGTTTTCTCTTTGATTTTTGAATTTTTGCATTGTTATTCGATAATTGATCTTTTTTTGTAATGTTGGGCACTTTGTAAGCATCTGATATGTATAACCACTTATTTGTTGTGTTCAAATTTTCAAATAACTTGTTGGATTTTTCGTTTAATTTATGGAAACTTTCAATAGAAGAGTATTTGGTATGTTTCAAAATGTCCTGGTAGTTCAAAAGACGTTTTTCTCTAGATGGTTTTTGTTTCACAGCTATGGATGGAGTTTCTTGATTGGCATTTGGAGCATTTAGTTTCACATCTGTTTCGATTTTTTTTTTATTTAGTTTTAGATTTGTTTGCTCAAATTGTAAAGAAGTTAAAAGATTATCCAAATTATTATATATTGTATTTTTCATATGAACAGGTAATTTAATATTATCAAGGTCAATCTGGTCATTTTTTAACGCATATTTTTGTCTTACATGTCTTTCAAAGGCAGCATCTAATTCGATATTCATCATTTCCACATCTTTGTTTGTGGACTCAATTTTTTTCTCTTCGAGGTAGTAAAAGTTGTTTGTATTTGGATTGATAATTACATCTGATCTAGGCCAAACACTTAAGGATTTGGGAACTTTAGTGTTAATAAACTGTTTTATTGACGGGTTCTCAAGATTGTTTTTCAAAAGAACTTTTTTGAGTAAGTGAATGGAATATAGGTGATGACCTAAATTGTGTCTGTGAGATGTTTCCAATTGTTGCAATAGTTTATTAAGGTGTTTATAGTCTTTGCTACTTTCAATTTGAGACCCAGTAATCAACTCAGTGGTATCATCAGTTGAATCATCTGTGTATTCTTGTAAATTGTCCATAAAGTTTATACGTGCTTTCCTACTGTGTTTTTTCGTTTTCGCCTTCATCAAATGCGATAGTTGAAATATTAAACCTTCAAAATGGTCCTAAGCTCGTTTTTTTTTTTTAATTCAAAGATGCGGATCTCGGTTTTTAGCAAGAAATGAGTTGTGACTTTAAAATGATTCCCAGCAACGACCTCACCAACACAATTACACCTTAAGGATAGCTATGGATAACTTGAAAAGAACAAGATCAGATGAATATGATGATGGTAATCAAAATGGAAATAAAAAAGTTGCAAATATGGTGATGCTGGATGAGCTTGACAACAAGAGAGAAACAACCACTGTTCTGGTGAAAAACCTTCCTAAATCTACTAATATACATCAAATAAAACAGTATTTCCACGAATGTGGGACTGTAGCCTTTGTTGATTTCATGAAAAACTTGAATCTTGCCAAGATTCAGTTTCACAACTACGAGGATGCTTTAAGTGCACTTACCAAGACATTTAAGAAATACAATTTGAAGGATCCCATCAACGGGAAAGGTAACGAGATCACAGTTGATTGGTACAGAGATTCTACTTTATGGTGTACAAATTACCCACCATCATACACACTTGGTGACTTGACAAAACTGTTTGAAAAGTTTGGCGGACACGTCATTAATGTGAGAACTCCATCTTTACGGTACAATGCACATAGGCGATTTGCCTATGTCGATATGTTATCCAGTGAAGAAGCCAAACAATGTGTTGATTCTTTGAATGGACATTTATTGGACGAAAAATATACACTAGTAGTAAAGGTATCAGATCCTAGTCAGAAAGCTCAAAGAACTGATCAGAGTTTGTTAGAAGGAAGAGAAATCTTGTTAAAAAACATTGATGGAGTAGATGAAAAGATGATTATACAGTATTTGACAACTTTTGGTGGAGAAATTGAAAAATTCAGTGTTCCAAAACTCAACAAAAGTATTGCCTGGTGTAGTTTCAATCTGAAATCTGCAGTAGACAATTTAGTAGCAAAAAGCATAACATTTAAAGTAGATGAACAAATTATATATATTCAGAGAGCAGATAAAAAAGCTTATCTAGAGAGACAGAAGATCAAAGAACTTTTTAAGCTCCCTAGAAGTGATCCTCAATACGATTCTTATGTTTCGTTGTTCCCAATCAGTGATAAATACAACAAAGAAAAAGTGAGAACAATTTTTTTGCAAAACACATCTCTTTCAGCCTCAGATATATTAGAAGTCATATTAGTTGCTGATCATGGTGGAGCATTAGTACAATTAAAAGACACCAAGATGTCATCTAAAACCATTTTGGAATTGAAGGGTCAAAATTTGAACAAGAATATCTTATTGAACTGCGGAGACATTTATTCGTTGAAATCCCATTGGCCTTCAAAGAAAGAAGCACACGCGTCACAACCACCTTCTGAGAACAAACCTGCTCCGACTAAACCTAAACCAATGAGTAATGCAGATTTTAAAAGTTTATTATACAAGTAATTATTAAGAAATTAATGAACTAGATACTCTGTGAGAAAATAGAAGTTTGTAAGTCTTTAATATCAGATGTAATTTGCTTAACAAATGCTGTTCTTGTGTCATTTTGCTCTAGAATTCTTTGTTCAGCAATGTTCGTTGCCATTAATCTAGAATTTAAAAATTTTGGATGAGTAAGCAGTTGTTTGAAACTTTTAAACAGCTCATTTTTTTGAACATCATTCTCAAACCCACACAAAATTACGTTATCAACGTAATTTTGATATTCCAATGCATTCAACATTTTATAGAACAACAAAATTTGACCAGTCTCTTGAATCGATAAAGTGGAAACGTTAATATTTTTGTAATCTGCCCAGCAATTGATGGAAAAACTAATACGATTGCCAAAATATTTCAGGAAAAGACATGATTCATTAATGACTTTGCCACCAAAAGAACTCAATAATTGTAAAACAAGGGAAAGAACACCGTTTAGCCATAGATTATACAGCTTGGGGTTGTTTTCTGCTGTCAATTGTTCATTTTGAATAAATAGAGATATTGGAGATTCTAAAATTACAGTGTATAGTCCGTTAGAGATTAATTTTTCTCCAACTGGTTCCACCTTAGCTAGTTCAGCAATCAATGTTAAAGAAACATCCGCTAACAAATAAGGATCGTCCCTCAGTAAATGAGCATTGCTGTATAGATTAGTAACACTTTTGAGCATACCGGTTTCTGATAAGAGATTTGCTAACACGATATTGAAATCGGCTGAAGGTTTTAGTTCACGGACTTTATTAAAGATAGCTAAAATTGCCAGTAAATCTTGCACTTTTTCAGCAACTAAAACAGTTTGGTCATCTTTTGTAATATGAATAAGTATCTGGCTTAAAATTGAATAAGTCCCCTTGCCTACTACTAATTCTAAAAACTTCAACAAGTCTGTATAGCAGTTTTTAACAAATTCGTTTCCCTTGGAAACCATAGAGAAAACCAAAAAAGAAGTTCTCAAGCATGTTCTATAAAGAGCAATGTTTTCGGTTTTCCCTAGAACATCTAAAAATGAAATTCTGGTTATTTTCTTCTGAATTTGTGTAAATATTTCAATCAAAGTTGCATCAGATATTGTTTTTTTAGTGGTGAAAAACGAATACAAAATGTAAAATGACAATTCCAAACGTTGAATCAACAACCCATCAGATTCATTTTTTAAAAAAATCAACACCAACTTAATGAAATTATCGTTTAGAGGTTTTTCACTTTTTCTGACAAATGAGGTTAAAAGTGCACCCCATGTTTTTGCTGCAAATTCTTTTGATGTTTTCAAATTCACTTTATCAATCACCTCAGATATTTGCGGTTTGAAATTCAACCATGTTTGGTCACCGACAAATGCCCTATCTAATAATCTCAAATTGTAGGTCACGGGGTGATTTGGCCAGTTTTTAACAAAAGTCTCCCTCATCAAAAGCTCTGCTGAAGTTATTGTGTCATCAACTTCGAATATGGATCCAACTATTTGAAGCAATGATTCATCACGGAATAGTTTATCAAGTGACAAATGCGGATTTGTGTAATAAATGAAAGCGCATGTTTCTGTTACATTAGCAATCAAATCATATTTTTTGTAATCATTTGTCGATTCAAATTTTTGCAAAATATCAACCAGTTTTGCTAAAACTTTTTCATCTTTACTAAAGACATTATTTTCATCTTGCCAAACGTTTAATGACAGCGAAATGAGATTCAAAAGTTGTATGAAAAGACCATCCGGTAAATCTTGTAAAATCTGGTTTCTTAAAATGTAAACTAATGAGCTTTCTGCAGGTTTCAATTCTAAGCATTTTGTGGCTTTTTCTCCGGTTAAAAATAAAATACATAAACCACTTTGCCCATTTATTAGCAGAGAGCTGAAAAATTGATAGAATTGACTCATAAAGGCATAATTTTTTAGAGAGAAACTCAAATCATATTTCAAACAGCTGACAAACAGAGCTTCATTTTTCAAATATGACAGAATAGATGAATTCTTGTTCCCAGAAATTTCAATCATTTTGGTCAATAGATTCAATACAGGGATCCTCAATTCATAGTGGTTTATGTATATGTTGGCTAAATCGTTGGAGTGTTCAATCAAAGAAGACTCGATGATCTCTGAAGAAACTAAAAAGCTTGCTAGTGCCAAGTGGTTCTCAATAAATTTGGTAAACCTCTGACCTGCTTCGATGTGTTGAACAGAAAGCATAGAGTTTATTAACGATGAGGAAAATCTTAAATTGATTGTACTGTTTGGTAAATATTGTTGGGCTACGACAAAAAGCTTGCATAAAGAAGTCCCAATATCAAATCTGTGATTAATGTTTACGAACTTCCAATATTGATAACTTTCAAAAACATTTACTAAATGATCCATTAATTTGAAAAGAATATCTTCTTTTGTTTTGATAGTAACTTCAGATTCATAAATGTGGGTATCATTGTACAATTCATTTACTAAATCAATTAAAGCTAATGTAAAAGAAAAATCTCCCTTCATTAATTCAGTGGAAGTGATGGACAGAAGCAAACTATTTTTGTCACAAAGTTGAGATCTAATCAAATGAGACCATACTAAATGAGGAAAATTTTTCAATAAAACACGCATAAAGTTTATGATCGAAGCACATGTTTCAATATTTTTTAATTGTAAAGATTCTTCTAAGATTGAGAAAATCACAATAACTATATCTTCTTCTTCAATGAAAATAGAACATTGTTGTAAAATATCTGTGGCTCTGTCTAATGGAGTGTCCACGTTACATGTAAGCAAATCTACCAAAGGTTTGACAAATTCAGGAGAACAACTCTTAAACAGTCTCCCTAGAAGAGACCATCCATTGAAAGAATATTTGAAAATAATCAAGACTTCATCATCATCATCATCGCCTTCTTCCTTAATTTGAATGATTTTCCCCTTAGTATTTACTGGAATTGGTAAAAAAACAGATTTATCCAAAGGGGGATTAATTAAAAGTTCAGATTTCAAAATAATAACACCTGTATCTTCATCGACTAAATCGTAATCTAATTCGCCTAGTTTCAATTTTACTGCGTATGTTTCACAATTTCTTAATTCAAAATTTGCAAAATCAGGATTGCTTGTTCCTAAATATACTAAAGGTAGTAAAGCTTCATCAAACAATGGTAATTTTTGTCTTAAAATATCCATCTTGTTTTCAAATACTGGATGAATTAAAAAACTTTCAATAATATCAGAGGGACAACGTGATAAGAATTTATTAATACATTGACAAACTTTAGAATTGAATGATATGAAATTCAATGCAATCTTCCAAAATGAAATCATAATTGTACTATAAAATGAATCTACTTTAAATTGATTTAAATAGTCTAGAACATTAGATGAACGATTCACAAAAATTTGAATTTTAGTTTCTTCTTCGTTTTGATTCGCGTACAGTACAAAAGACCAAAAATAATATATCAACGGAGACTCTAAATCATTTTCCATTAAAAAATTAGTAATAGTATTTAAAATTTCGTGATTTTCTGATGTTGCAAAATTTTTAATAGTATTTCCATTAGTATTCAATCCTAAAATTAATAAAGAATTTATAACAGTTATTGGAGATTCATGATTAATGAAAATGTAATCAAGCCATTTTGAAATGAATTTTTTTTCAAAAAAAATGTCGTTATTGTTAATTACCAGTATAGTGATTATATTTTGGAGAGTTTCAACTTCAATATTTTGAATCAAAAGTTCTAAACAATCATCTAGTATAACTCTTCTATGTTTGATTAGTTGATTTAAATATTTTGATTCTGTGGCTAAGTATTTTAAAAGCAATGCAAAGTATTTTTTTTCTATTATGATTTGTTGATCATATTGAGAATCCCCTCCGTTTTTGAATCTTTTATCTATTTGATTTATAATTTTGGAAATTTCATCACTATTAACATTATGTTTTAGAGACAGTTCTTGGATTTTCGCATCACTGTTGTTAGTAGATTGATAGAATGTCAAAGGATTGTACAAGTATTGGGCTTTTTCAGTAATGAACTTTTTAATTAGATTATGATCGTGTAGATCTCTGTTGTCTTCATTACTCCATATTCCATTATTCAATGTTTTATTTTCCAATGCATCGTAAACACTGCTATATGACAATTCCATTATTGAAAGTACCCGTGGCCTCTTAGAATATTTTAAGCAGTATGGATATGGTGCTTGTATTGTTTCTTTTTTTGTGGTCTCAGCTCTAACCATGAATGAATGAAAGAAAGTCGGAGAGAGAAAATTTTAGGCTTAGCGGGAGAGAGAAAGGGAAAAACAGAAGTTTTCATAAAGATATACGTATAAAGTGATGTCACGTGGGTTCATCTATATACATATAATATAATAAAAATAGGCCAAACAAACAGATGAACAACAATACAGATCAAACATAATACCAACTTTGATCAAATTTATTCCCAACGCTAGTATTTGCTGGGTTATTGGTTAGTTGTTGTGGCATAGTGCTGTTTTTCAATTGAGTCAAAAACTCCAAATTTTCATTAGAATCTAAACTTCTTTGAGTACATGGTGATGCTGATGATGACGACGGTTGTTTTAATAACAGATCTTTCCAAGATGTATGACACTCTTCTATAACAGATATTGTTTTATCCAGTGATAAATAATCACCGTTAAAGGCAAATTTGTTTTCTGCTTTGCCCGTTGGTTTTTTATAATTTCTAAACCATGATCGAATACCTGAAAGCAATCCTGGCATATGAGTTTCTACATCCGCTATACTATGCAATTTGTCATAAAGAGAATCGTTTGAATTGATACCTATTAGTTTCCAGTCCATTTCACCATCATCTATCAATGCCAAACTCCCCAATATTTTCACTTGAGCTATTGTTCCTGTTGGCAAGATTTCTGAACCTATCTCACAACAATCCAATGGATCATTATCACCATTATTCAAATTTGGGTCTTCCCAACTTTGTGGAATTGCTCCATAATTGGTAATGTATCCATGAAAGGGGAAAATATTGTTTACAAATCTTAATTGGCCCTTTTTCGTATCTTGTACTATTGGATTCAATTTTTCAGAAGTTGATATTTCAAATTTAGCATTACTCCAGCGTGGAACTTCCACCACCATATTAACAATATTATTACTATTCTTACTTGGAAAAATTGGAATGTCATGGAAATATGAACCAATCTTTTCATTAGGCAGTTTAAGATACTGTTTGAACTCTGTGGTATACTTCAGCCCTTTCGTAACAGAAGAAAATAATTTGTTTGTACTCATATATATTTCTGGTTATCTAACTGTTTGTTTGTTTGGATTGGTTGGATTGGCTTCCTGATCAACAACTTTTCTTTTGGTTTGAAAATCGTTGAGTTCACGTGATTTTGAACTAATTATTATGTCTCAGGTTTTCACTTTTTTAAGGTTACAACAAGACGAAATTGGAACCTCCCACATGGTTTCGTGAAACACTTTAGGGAGTTTGCTCTTTTGAGTAATTTAAAGTAAGAAGGCTTATTTTATGGATTTCAAATATATCAGTTTCACCAAGAGCCAAAGAATTGAGGGCAGAATGGAATCCTGCTTGCTGAAATTGCCACTTGAATTGTGGATTAAGATTTTGGCACAATTGGATGAACAAGATTTGAACAATTTGAACATTGGTATACCGAAAATATTTGAAAATTTGATTAATGACAATGAACTTTGGAAACAAATTTTTTTGCAACTCTATGAAACGATTTTTTTCACTAATCTATCAAAATCCAATAATTACTATGATGAATTTATACTCAAGATGCGATATTTAAAAGAATGGAAACATAATAGAGGAATAAAGACAAAATACACTATATCCACACATGCCAATAGAGATGGTTTGGTGGACCAAATTGAACATATGGTTTTTGAATATCCCAAAGTGGCTACTTATAATAATGGTATTATAACAATATTAAATTTAGAAAGTAATCTTCAAAAGAGGAAACAAGCAAGAATGACATATATTCCATGTACCACACCGCAAGGTTGTTCTACCATGAATTTCAATTTACATGCTGCCAATTTTGGAAGATATGATGGAAGAGTGTTTGGGAAAAATTTGAGTAACAAATCGTATCTTTCTCCCGTTATTGAATATTCCGGGATTCATTCTAATTCTGTTTCTTCTATAGACTCATTTAATGATACATTCAAAAATGATGATTTATATTGTTGTTCTGGGGATTTGAATGGATTATTGATATGGTGGTGTAATTCAAAGAAAATTGCATCTTTTAAATTATCAACTAATAAAATAACACACATTTTTCTTTTTAAAAGAAACACCACTGTAGTGATTGATCGTTCAAATATTCTATATCTTTTGAAACCGGTGATATGTGATGACAAGAAGAAGAAGAAGACGACGAAAAAGAATGAGGGGGAAAAGACTGCCGAGGAGTCGATGATGGAATTTGAAAAGTTGTACACTATTGAATTACCTATTCCATCAACAATTGAAATTTCATTAATTAAATTGGATTATGGTAGTGGGAATTTAATAATTTGTAATCAGAATAATTTATACATTGTTTCCATTAAGAGTGAAGATTTTGGTGATTTGAAAAATTTTAAATTTAAAGATGATGAAAATGTTCAAGATCTAAGCATTGATGAATCTACATCATTAAGGAAACAAGACCCGGATTTGATAGGGTATGATGGATGTTATATATCTATTCTTACAGATAATTCCGAAAATGATACAAATGTTTATGTTTTCAACGTAAGAAGTCCATTAAGAATAATCAAACCTCAAATTTTTTTACCATTTCAAGAAAAATGCTTTATAACTGCGATAAATGATGTTGTATTATTAGTAGCATTTGATTCAAAAATCGGTGTTTTCAATCCATTAAATGGACAAGAATTAAGAGTTATAAAACAAGTTAAAGAGAAATATCCACAATTTTTGAAAATGTCAGATGGTAAAATCATTATTGGATCCAATGATACTTTCCAATTTATTCAATATGTGAAAGATGTTTCAAAATACAATTCTTCTTCTTCTTCAGGACATAGAGGACTTTTAAAAAATGAAAGGAAACCTAATAATAAATCTTTTAAAAGTATTTATGCTTTGAATACTCAATTAGATGAATATCATACACAAAAGAGAGAACAACAAGAAAAGAGAGAATATGAACAAAAATTGATTGAAAAATATGGTGGAGATTCAGAAAGTCTTGATGAAGATGAAGATATTCAAATGAAAATAGCAATGATGGAATCTCAGAGGACTCACATGGAGAGACAAAGAGAGATTGAAGAAGCAGAAATGATCCAACTGGCTATAGAAGCTTCAACTTCCATACAACCCCGTGAAGAACCATTGCCTTTGCTTTCCACCAACTCAACAGAATCAACAGAATTAACAGAAGACGAACAAATGGCGTTAGTAATGGAAATGTCATTAACAGATACATAATATATATATATATAGAGAGAGAGAGAGAGAGAGAGAGAGATATTCTAGTTTTAAAAGACGAAAACTTGATCATCACCATCAGATTTCATATTACCCTTTGGCCAACCTAATTCTTCAGTATATTTTAATAGTAATTGTTTCATTTCTGGTTTACCACAAATCAAAATTCTTGAATCTTTAGAAAATTTTGGTAAAAATTTGTGAATCATATCTTTTGTAACTAAACCAGTTTCACCGTTCCATGATTTTTTTTGTAATGATGGACTATTAACAACATATTTAATTTTAAAATTTGGATATTTTTCAGAGATTTCATCTAATTCATCTTTTAAAAGAATATCATTTTCTGTTTCGTTTGCATAAATTAATGAAATTTTAGTTGTATCATTTGAATCCATAATAATTTTAGAAATAACTTGTAACATTGGAGTTATACCTGAGCCACCTGCAATCATACCGATTTCATTATATGGTTTATAATTGAATCTACCGACTGGACCTTTAAAATCAATTTTCAAACCTGTATAACTTTGAGTAGCAAACCATTTAGAAACTTTACCATCACCATAAGATTTTA
The DNA here is from genome assembly GCA_030580555.1 of Hanseniaspora taiwanica (nom. inval.). NCBI lineage: Eukaryota > Fungi > Ascomycota > Saccharomycetes > Saccharomycodales > Saccharomycodaceae > Hanseniaspora > Hanseniaspora taiwanica (nom. inval.). The sequence goes on along the minus strand of JAKTSY010000029.1, from coordinate 5,997 downwards.
CCACAATGTCGAAAGTCCCTTGTTGGTTTTGAGGTGAGATAGGTGTATAATATCTAATTTCATCAACACCATCGATTTTAATTTTAACACCAATATGATGACCTACAGGAAAATTTAATGAATCTAATTTTGATTTTAATTTAAAAGTATAAATTGCAGTATTTTTAGAAATTAATGTTTTATCAATCAATTCTAATGATGTCCATTTATCAGGAACGACAGATTTTAAATTTTTCTTTGCCTTTAAAATATTAAACAAAATGAAAATCAAAAAGGCAGGTATAGCATAAAGAATTCTTTTGTCCTTTGATAAACTATATAAAATGGCAATACCTGCTAAAAATAATCCACTTGGAATATAAATCCCATGTAAAGGTTCGTCTAAGATATTATTTTGATTTTCTTGGTCATTATCGGTTTCAATAGCAGCTTTAGCAATCTGTTCTTTGGACATTGATTGTTTTTTGTTTTTTGTTTTTTATAAAGAAGAGTTTGTCTTGTCCCTTTTTATTTCTTTGTGTGTCTTAGTAATGACCTTCACTGAACGGTTTATATATTTCAATGTGTATATTATAGATTCGATGACATTCTTGAGAATGAATAAAATATCAAGATTTAGCTGAAAATGTATATATATCTATTCGTATAAAATGATATAAGGAAATTAAATTGTAATTAAATGTTTATTTTTATATATTACAATTTAAAGTTGAACGTTGTTGAGCGTGTTAAAATGGAGTGTAATACATGTATTAAGAACAAAAACAAAAACAATTAAACATTTGATTGTGTTCCAAATTGTTCCAAATTGAAAGGACTTATTTCAGATTTTTATTGACAATATAATGTTTGGGTCTGAGATGTGGGAAATTGGAATAATAACACCACTTAAAAATTACACACACAAACACAGTCTAGACAGTGGTCTAGAGAACTCTTTACTCTTATGATTAGTAATAATTAACAACAAAAAATTGGAGGTCAAACATTCTTGTTACAAATATTTTGTATATAAATGATTCAAAAATTTTGCTGAATTTGAAATACATCAATAAATTTGATAATAACAAATGATAAATTAATTGTCTTGTTTTTCATTAAAAAAACAATTGCTTAAGTGTTGTGTGGAAACACTACAAACATCACATGTAAAAGAAAGTTGTTTCCATTTATGAAATGCTTTTATTAATATGTAAGATGTATGGGTTTTGAAAAAATCAAACCCTCAATAAGGCAATCAGACAAAGAAGAGTTCAAGAGAATATGTTGTAAATTGATTAAAAAAATTATTAAAACATGGTAAGTAGACTGAAAACCGAGGCAACAACATACCCTGCAATACAACAGGTGACTTTTCTTCCAACACAAAACTTTTCGTTGCTTTCTACACAAAAAACGACACAGCAATTGGCACAGTTAATGAATATAAATTTAAAACACTTCTTTTTAAATTGGTAATACCTCAATATGTATCACTAAAAGAAAAACTTTGGTAAAGTATTAAGTCAGGTTGCTAATTACAATTTTTGAAAACTTGAAAACAGTGATTCTCCATTGACGTATATATTTTCAGCTGTGTTTTGCTTTTTAACCTTCAGGAACTTTCAATATATATTTAGGGTATTCAATGTAATAAGCAGCTAAATTATTTTTTTACATATAAAACTAATAACTTTTGATTGAAGAATAAATGATCGAAATAAAATTACGTAATTTTTTGAAGTAAAGTGCCGATTGTTTTTAAGCATTTAGCACGTTTTATTACTAGTTCCTTATCAAGATCTTTTTTCAAAAAAAATTCCTTACAAGATTGATTAAGTTCATTAAAGAAATGTTTTCCATTGTTTTTCCAATGTATAACTTCGGCAACAACAAACGTATCAGATTTCAACTTTTCACGATTACTTTCAAGTTTTGCTATATATTGAATATCCTTATCGATTTTTTCATTTTCTAATTTTATTAATTGTGACACCTCTTTGATTTTTTTATCAAGATCATCTTTTAAATGTATGTACAGAGTTTGGTTAGATTCGTGCTGGTCAATACTACAATTTGGTTTTGAAACATTGAAAACTTTGAAAATACTGTCCGATTTCCACGGCTTGAGGCTCTCTAAATGCTCATCTGCCCTTTCACAATATATTTTACCAATAATTTGCAAAAAATGTTGAGCAAACACTCGTTTGTTTGAACAGTTCCTACGTTTTTGCAACTGCAATGTTAAGCTTTTTTTATTCTCGTCAATATTCATTGCATAACTGGCAAGTTTCAAACAAAGTTCTTTGTATTCACTTTCAACTAATCTATTTGGAATTTCCTTGTATTCAAAATTGTCCTCAATATTGTATTTTCTATCTTGAATGCTTTGTACAGTAGGAAAAGTTAACCTAAAAGGGAAAAACTTAGAAACAAGCTCTACAACCCTGAAATGACGATATAATAAATTAATAAAAATCAAGTCATTCAGGTTTTTTTTTTTTTTAGCTTCGTTTACCAATTCTTGAAAAACAACCCATAAGTTGCTTTTCTTTGTTGCATAATACTCAGCATGTGCTTTGCTTTTACACTCTAAAAGATGCATTTGCTTGAGAAAAGCCTGTTTGAGATCTATTCTTGTTGCATTCTCACCAATACCTAATGTATCAAGATAATATTTGTTGCTAACTTTAAGAGTATAGTTTCCCATTGTATGTTATGATCTTTGAGCATTTTTATGTTTTTTTGTCTGAACAAAGGACATAGCGTACAAGACTTTATATATATTTTAAAGAAACATCTTTAACCAATAAAAAATTGATAAATTATTTAAAAAATGTTATAATTGCATTAATATTTTTGAATTAAGGGATTTGCTTTGATTATTGCTTTCCAAATAAAGAAAGAAAAATGATTATTCCGGTACTCGAGACTGTTTTTCGGACTCCAATTTAAACTACAATTTGGATTTAAATGAACTGGCGTTAAAACTCACCTCATTTTCCAGCAAAGTTCCCTAGGGATCATTATATACAAGGCAGAACCGCTGTTTGATAAACTACAAAAGTTTCGTTTAAGCTATTATACGTAATGCACCCTTGCAATTTTTAGATCAAAAATGCTTCCATTACTTAACAACCTTGTATAAACTGAATATGTTGTCCATAAAACTTTCACTAACAAAAAATAAAAGAAAAATATGACAACTAATGTTAGCAGTAAATAAATAACTTAAAAATGACTATACATTTTGTTATTATTTTTAGATATCTACTGTTATTATCCATTGATCATACAAGACACTGCATTTTTTGCATCAAAGACATTTGCTATTTGTCTTTTCTTAATCACAAGATTTGATATTATTGGCAGTGAAGCATCAAAAAACAATTAATTAATTTTAAAAATCAAGTTTAAAATCTACTTAAATTACACAGCTAGTTGCAAAATGCATAAAGATAAACTTGAAACCTTTCTCTCTAAATTGGTCATACCTCAATATGTATCACCTAAAGAAAGACTGTAATAAAGTATTAAATCGGTTTGCTAATTACAATTTTTAAAAAATTGAAAACAATAATTTTCCATTGACGCATGTATTTTCAGCTGTGTTTTGCTTTTTAATCTTTAGGAACTTTCAATATATATTTAGGGTATTCAATGTAATAAGCAGCTAAATTATTTTTTTACACATAAAACTGATAACTTTCAATCAAAAAATACATGATCGAAATAAAATTACGTAATTTTTTGAAATAAAGTGCCGATTTTTTTTAACATTTTAGCACATTTAATCACTAGTTCCTTATCAGGAACTTCCTCCAAAAAAAATTCCTTACAAGATTTATCAAGTTCACTAAAGAAATATTCTTCAGTGTCTTTCCATGATATAACTTCGGCAACAACAAACGTATCAGATTTCAACTTTTCACGATTACTTTCAAGTTTTGCTATATATTGAATATCCTTATCGATTTTTTCATTTTCTAATTTTATTAATTGTGACACCTCTTTGATTTTTTTATCAAGATCATCTTTTAAATGTATGTACAGAGTTTGGTTAGATTCGTGCTGGTCAATACTACAATTTGGTTTTGAAACATTGAAAACTTTGAAAATACTGTCCGATTTCCACGGCTTGAGGCTCTCTAAATGCTCATCTGCCCTTTCACAATATATTTTACCAATAATTTGCAAAAAATGTTGAGCAAACACTCGTTTGTTTGAACAGTTCCTACGTTTTTGCAACTGCAATGTTAAGCTTTTTTTATTCTCGTCAATATTCATTGCATAACTGGCAAGTTTCAAACAAAGTTCTTTGTATTCACTTTCAACTAATCTATTTGGAATTTCCTTGTATTCAAAATTGTCCTCAATATTGTATTTTCTATCTTGAATGCTTTGTACAGTAGGAAAAGTTAACCTAAAAGGGAATTCCTCAGAAACAAACTCTACAATCATGAAATGAAAATATAATAAATCAGTAAAAATCAAGTCATTCGAGTTTTTTCTTTCGTCAGATTCGGTTACCAATTCTTGAAAAGCAACCCATAAGTTGTTTCTCTTTGTAGCATTTGCTTTGCTTTTACAATCTAAAAGATGCATTTGCTTGATAAAAGCCTGTTTGACATCTATGCTTGTTGCATTCTCATCAATACCTAATGTATCAAGATGATTTTTGTTGGTAGCGTTCAGAGTATAGTTTCCCATTGTATGTTATGATCTTTGAGCATTTTTATGTTTTTTTGTCTGAAAAAAGGACATAGCGTACAAGACTTTATATATATATTGAAAATCCCAAAAGAAAACATCTTTTATCAATAAAAAATTGATAACTTTTTTGATAATGTTGTAATTGCATCAATTTTATTGCATTTGAGGGGTTGCTTTTATTTGTTGCTCCCCAAATTAGAGAAAAGAATTGTAATTCCAGTACTTGAGACCGTTTTTGTCGGGTGATTCAATTGATAAAGTGTTGTACCTTGAATATAAAAAATAAAAACCAAAATGCGCCATTTTAAGAACTTTTATAAAACTCCATAAATTCTTACTTTTGGTTTGTGGAATGACAAATTGGTTGTTATGCAGACACGTTTATAACACAGCAAACTCCTTTGTACACTAACGACTTTTAGTTTTCTCAGTTATATCCAAGCTGGTAAGCAATGTGCTACTTTAAAATTTATAAACAAAACTAACTGACAATTACAGTTTTATAAAAAATTAATTATATATATATTTATGTTTTAATCTTTGAACACATTTGCAAAAATGTTTATGCTAGACCGCGCGTAACCTGCTTGTGAAACATAACAGACGACTTTCTCACTTTTCATTGAACGCTTTGCACTATCCATGTCACTAAGAGGATTACAAAAGCTGCTGAGCTAAAGATGGCCACACAATTTGAAGTATTAATATAACTTTGATTTTCAATGTCTTTCAAGCTTAAATTCTCAGGTACGGTTTCACAGGCCTCGATATCAATATTTGTATCAACATTTTGCGTGTTATCATGAAGCTCGTAATCATTTTGAAGTTTTTGCGCCACATCACGGGGTTTTGATTTTTTATGCCTAATGCTTTGTAGAAGACTTTGCACAAAATCCTTGTGCAAAAGAAATGAAAAGCTGGAAAACCGTTGAGAGCTAAAGCAACTGGCTTTGTTGGCAATAACCCCTATAGAGTTTTTAGAAATTTGAAACATTCCAGTTTTTATAACAATTTTAGAATTCAAATTGCCGTTACCAGCTTCCAAGTCAACATTTCCAGTTTCACTTAAATTTTTATTTTTACTTGAGTTTTCATTGTCACTGGAGTTTCCATTTTTGTTAAAACTTCTTTTTTTTCTCCACCATTCACAAAATAACCAAATATAAATTGATGGTTGTTCTTTTGTTTTCAGCATATCGGTCAGTAAAATGACTATCAAAGCCGATGTAAGCAAACTTGTTGCAAAATTCAAATGATAATATCTCTTTATTCTTGCAGACATTATATTTTTAAAACCATCAACAT
>JAKTSY010000028.1:64850-76752 GCA_030580555.1 Hanseniaspora taiwanica (nom. inval.) | reverse complement strand
TAAAGACTTGCGATTTATTTATATTGTCAAATAAAATGTTTTTGAAACGCACAAGTTTGGGCATGACTTTGCTCTCATACTTTCCATCAGCAATATCATTTGATGCTTGTTGTAAAACTTTATTGCAAACAGTTTCGTCAAGCAGGTCCGTGTGGCTCTTAATATTATTATGCATCAACGTATTCAGTGGTTGAACGTCGTGGTATGGAAATTCATGCTTATCTTCATCTACTTTTTTCAACGCCTGAGCGACTTCGAGTTTGCTAAAAGGTTCTCTACACAATGCATTTTTTAATTGGTTCACACACACTTCATAATTGGATGAATCTGATTTCATTTTTATTACAAAAAACTCGTCAAATGATGTCGATTTCTTGTAAGCACTGAGCTCTAGACCATCACAATCTTGATCACATAACAGATCTTTTAAAATGTAGTAAAATGGTAGTATATCCAAGTCTTTGGAGAACAATTCGAAGTTCCAAACAATACGTATTTCCACGTTTTTGGACAGATAGTGTTCGATGTGAATGGGCATTGGTAAGTTGGATGGTTTGGCAGACAAAAACTTAGCAACCAATGGATTGGATTTGTCGTTGAACTCGTCAACTGAAGAAATGCATGTTGTTTCAAGCAAGTCAAAACAGAAAGCTGAACTTTCCATCAACAATGGAGACAAACATTTAGAAGGGACAGATAATTTGTGCTTTTTGTAGGCATCATTGTATTGTTTTCTCAATTCCTCTGAGCCATTCTTGCCATACTTTTCTGATCTTTCTTTTACTAACTGTTCCCTCTCAGCTTTGATTTCGTCTGTAGAAGTAGCACTTGGCTCACCAAGTACAATTACAGGTTTATTATCGCGAAACCAATGTTCAAAAAGCTTTTGCCACTCTTCTTGAGTATAAGATCGAATTATCTCGTAATCATGTAAATTTGTTAGCTTTCTGCCCAAAACACTTTCATCTACGTTTGCACCATATAGAAAATGCTTAATGCATCTCTTTGAGACTTCATAAATAGTGAACCTTTCCTCAATATGCTCCTCTTCACAGAGATCAACCACTTGTTTCATTCTATCAAGATCAATCGTGTGAGTGGCAATAACTTCCAAGATTTTCTCCTTTACTAGCTGCATTTTCGCTGGTGAAACATCGTTGAACATCAAGGTGAGAACTGAACTGTGATAATGTTCAACATTGCTTCCAAAATACTGGACCAATTTTGCACCCTCGTCATCAATGGACGCCAACTCTTTTTTGAATAACGATCTGTTTCTTCGATTCATATATTGCAGTAAACATTCCACAGCCAATGACAAAGTGGTTTCCGTGTACAATGGCCCAATCCAATCCAATTCTATTTCGCCTTTAGATTCGCATGTTATCGAGAACTCGGTAGTCCCCTCGATTGCACTTTCCTGACTAAACCGCGGTTTCCAAGCTTTTGCTGTTTCTGTATCAACGAGTGGTTTTGAGTCTTTTTGTTTTCCATCAGTAGGTTCAAGTAGTTGATCAACGCTTTCTAGGAAAGCCAATAACTCAAGCTCCGAGACAGAACCTCTTATTAGCAAGCATGCGTTACTCGGAATGAATTTGTCCTTATGGAACTGTTTGATTTGTTGTAGCGACACATCTTTTGTTACCTCATATAGTCCTCTTTCAGTAAACCTGTAAGGATTCTTCAAATCACTAAACAAAAGTTCTTTTTTCAATTTTTCCATTTTAAATGCCCAAGAAGCGTCCCCTAATTCATCTTCAATCAATTCAGAACAGACAGTGTCTTCATTTTTATAAGAGTCGGGATCAATGCAATGCACCTCAGTAGTAAAAGCCTCCTCAGTCAATGTTGGATGAAACAAATAGTCTATAACGACAGGCATCATTTTTTGAAACTGCGACCAACCTATGCTTGACAAACTGTACACAGTATGATCTATGGCAGTCAAGCAACTTATCTTGGACATACACAATTTTTCTGCAAGTTCCAAGTATTTAGCGTATGGATACTTCTCAGATCCCATGTAAAATAAGTGCTCCAAGATATGTGGGAACCCATAATTGTCCTGTAATTCAGTAGCAAAAACAAATTGAGACTCAAATTTAGGGGTATTTTCTGTGCGAATATAGAACACTTGCAATTTGGTTCTATCCGAAACGTATTTGGTAATCTTATTTTCAAGGGCGTACTCTGCATCCAAAGAAAACTGTTTCACAAACGTCATTATTGGTTTTGCTTTGCTGGATCCTCTCTCTCTCTCTCTCTCTCTTTCTTTTAATTTGCCACACGAACAAAAACGATTTTGCATTGTTCAAAAACTTGAAAGATCTCGAAAAAAAAATTATTAAGGGTGGAAAAAAGATAAGATCACCCTCCCAATCTGGCTGGCAATAAACATATTTGTTGAAAGTTATCACCTTCGACGTTCGATAATCTTCTTTTATTTTTAGTTAAAGGCATTTAAATAGATTTAATTAATTAAATAGATTTTTTCTTTTTTAACAATTCAGGAGTTAATTATAATACTATCGTATTATTGATCAGTATCTAATATGGTTCTTCTTCTTATTTCGTATATCTCCTTCTCTTTTCTTTATCTATAGTTAATAATAATCATAAATAACTAAACTAGAAAGAGAATATAATTATTAAGAAATCCCATTATTATCCTTCAAACCTTCATACTTATATATGATGGTTCTTTTACATTCTTGCTTATTGAACTCCTAATTTGTCAATTAATATCACAACAAAACCCTTGAATATTAATCCAATAAGTTTTATCAATTATATTATTTGAACTTCACAACCATTATCTTGATTAATTAATTAACCCAGACATCTCACAATAGAAAAGTGTCCAAAAAAGGAAACTCTTCTCATAATGTGAAGTTTATGGTTTTCCACAATATTTAAATGTTCTGCAAAAAGGTGTTATTATAAATTGAGCAACCATTTTAATGAAAAAAATGGAAACAAAAAATACTTTGACCATCTTACTTTTGGAATGGATGTACTTGTACCTGTTACAGGGAAAGTCGTATATAAGAATTTTGGAGAGAAGATGTGTTCAAAGTACTGTCAAATATATAAAAACAAGATATCCCAATACTTGCAAAACTATAAGAGCATAAATAATGTTGTAAGGTCAGTAACCAAGACTTCAAAAAACAACAAGAATATTAAACTGAAAGAGTTATAGCACAAGCCTGATAGTTCCAAAAAGTCATTTGATAAAAAAAATTCAGAGATGACTTAAAGTTGTAAGCTTTATTCTAAATGTAGCTTTATATCGTTGGATTAATAAATAAATAAAAATTCTACCGTGAAGCCAAGACAGTTTTACGTAAGACCTCAACTTTTTGTATCTTGACATCTCTTTTTTAACTATTTTAATAGTTTTGTTTGACATTTTTTTATTTCTGAAAATCAAAATATACTATATTTTTTTTTTATATTAGGTTTTTAATCTATTTCATCAACGATTTGTTCGTTCACCCGGTATCCAATTTCTTGTAGGAATGATCTAATGGCAGTAAGTGTTTTAGGTCCACAAGTAATGAATGGCGAGGCTTTCTCTGTGTCAAATAGAGGAATAAAATGTTTTTTAATAGTTTCTACTACTTGAATTTCATCGACTTGTGCTATTTTTTTCAAAAAATCAATGTCACTAATATAAGTAGTTAGATGAGGTGCTATGACTGTGCTTGGAAAAAACTTTTTTTCAATGTTCCTGTTGGCTACAGATTCATACGAAGACGTACAATCAACAATCTTGGTGATTTCCAAATTCTTTGCTCTTTGCAAACTAAATTTGTCAATGGGAATTTCTCCACTGGCAAAAGCGTCAAAAACATTTTTGACAGTGTTATAATGATTAGCAATCTCATATGTTTTAACAAACTCAATAATAAGCTCATTTCTGTAGACATCTATTTTAGTGTTTTCCCAAAACAAATTTGATTCTTGATCAGGTTTGTCTTTCTTCTTCTCTTCTTCCAGTACGTCCACTGCAATTAGTAAAGCAGCATACTCATCAAACCCATCATCTTGAAGATTCAAACCCGTACTGATTGTCATATCAAACTTGTCAGACTTATCGTTCTCTAATATATATACAAAGCTCTGCTCTGAACCTCTGGTACCTCCATAGTCAAGACAGTTTTGAGTAGTTTCTAATAGTTTACAAGAAGATGCAGTGGAAGCAACAAAATTATTGGTCCATGGAGCGTAAACATTTTCTGCTTCAACATTCCCTGTAATAAAGACTTGCGATTTATTTATATTGTCAAATAAAATGTTTTTGAAACGCACAAGTTTGGGCATGACTTTGCTCTCATACTTTCCATCAGCAATATCATTTGATGCTTGTTGTAAAACTTTTTTGTTGACAACATTATCAAAGAGGTATGTGTGGCCTTTAAGATTATTATGCATTAATGTTTCTAAAGAAAATTTAGTGTAGTATGACGTATCAAATTCCTCATATTCAAGTTCTTCTAAAGCACCGGTAACTTTTGACTTGTCAAGCATCAAATCAGATATAATTGTTTTTAATTGGCTCACACATGAAGCATAGTTTGATGACTCAGTCTTAATTGCAACAGCAAAAAAATCAGCAAAAATTGTGACTTTACTAGAAACATCAATTTCCAAGCCATCACAATCTGATTCAAACAACAAATCAAAAAAAATAAAATAAAATGGAAGTAGTTCTAAATCTTTGAGAAACAAATCAAAATTCCAAACAACGTTCATTTCCACATATTTGGAAGGAAAATGTTCAATGTGGATCGGCATTGGTAAGTTGTATGGCTTGGCAGACAAAAACTTAGCAACCAATGGATTGGATTTGTCGTTGAACTCGTCAACTAAAGAAATGCATGTTGTTTCAAGCAAATCGATGCTGAAGTTTGAATTGTTCATTAAAAATGGAGACAAACACGCTTGTGGAACAGGTAATTCATGTTTTTTACAAGCATCATTATATTTTTTTCTTAAATCTTTTAAAGCACTCTTGTCATACTTTTCCGTCTCACCTTTGATTTCGTCTGCAAAAGTAGCACTTGGCTCACCAACAACAATAACAGGTTTATTATCGCGAAACCAATGTTCAAAAATATTCTGCCAGTCTTCTTGAGAGTAAGATTGAACGGTATTGTAATCTTGCAAATTTGTTATATTTTTGTCAAGAGTACTACCGTCAGAGTCGACGCCATACAAAAAATGCTTGATGCATTTCTTGGAAATTTCACAGAAGTCAGAATTTCGGTACTTTTCAATATAATTCTTTTCACGAAGAGCAATTACTTGTTTCAGTTTACCAAGATCAATTTTGTGAGTAGCAATAATTTCCAAGATATTTTTTTTTACTAGCTGTATTTTATCAGGTAAAACACTGTTGAACGTCAAGTTGAGAACTGATCTATAATAATGTTCAACATCGCTTGAAAAATACTGAACCAACAGAGCACCTTTATCAGTTAACTGCAACTTTTCTTTGAAAATTGACGAACTTCTGTTATTCATGTATTCCACTAAACATTCCACCGCCAAGGTCAATGTTGTCTCCGTGTACAATGGTCCGATCCAATTGAAGTCTATATGACCTTTAGACTCACATTTTTCTGAGAATTTGATACTTCCCTCAGTTGCAGCGTTTTGAATGAAATGTGGTTGGCAAGTTTTTGCTGTTTCTGTATCTACGAATGGTCTTGGGTCTTTTTGTTTTTCATCAGTGGGTTCAAGTAGTTGGTCAACGCTTTCTAGGAAAGCCAATAACTCAATCTCCGAGACAGAACCTCTTATTATCAAGCATGCATTACTCGGTGCAAATTTATCTTTATGGAATTGTCTGATTTGTTCAAGTGACACGTCTTTTTTATTCAATCCAGCTACTACATATCTGTAACCGTTCTTCAAATCACTAAACAACAGCTCATTTTTCAAGTTGTTCATTGAAAACATCCATGAGGTATCAATCGTTCTATAGTCAGTTAGTTCAGAGTTGAAACACCCTTCGTTTTCTTCAAAAAGTCCAGGACTAATATGACCCACTTCTGTAATGAATGCCTCTTCAGTCAATGTTGGATGAAACAAATAGTCTATAAAAACAGGCAACATTTTTTGAAATTGTGACCAACCAATACTTGACAAACTGTATACTGTGTGATCAATGTTTAACCAAGAGTCAGTAGTAGAAAGGCATAAGTTTTCTACCAACGCCAGTTGTTTAGCATATGGATATTTCTCTGACCCCATACTAATCATCTGCTTTAAAATGTGTGGGAACCCATAATTGTCTTGCAATTCAGTAGCAAAGACAAATTGAGATTCGATTTTAGGAGTCTTTTCCGTACGAATGTAGATTACTTGCAAACTAGTTCTGTCAGAAACGTATTTGGTAATCTTATTTTCAGGAGCATACTCAGCATCCAAAGAAAATTGCTTAGCAAAGGTCATAATGCGCCACTTTAGCCTCAGTCAGTTTTCTTTTTGGTTTTTTAACTTTGTAATGTGAACAATACAAGCTCTCGCATTGTTCAAAAACCTGAAAGATCCCGAAAAAAAGTAATTATTCAGGGTCCGGATGAGATGAGATCTGTTTTTCTTTTTTGAATAACAAGGTCAGATTGGGATATCTCAAAAAAATCAGTCGTTTTGATAGAATGTTCTTATAACCCAAAAAAGTATGATTGAAAAAAAACCAACAAGAACTCAAGTAATGCAGTGTCATTATTTTCTCAAGATATTTTAGTACATCGGAAGAATAGTTTTCGAATCATCAAAAGACTTTCTAGGACGCAATGCAAAATGGCATTCACTTAACAAGAAAAAAAACGGACAAACTTAAAGTCGAATCATGAAATGATGAATTCAATGCCTCCAAATAACATGTGTATGTATATACTTTATTTTGTAACTTCTTACAATTTTGCTTCTAACACCTACTTATTCAAACTAGACAAGCCAACTTTTAAGCTAAAACAAGAAAATAGCTCGCGTGGCGTAATGGCAACGCGTCTGACTTCTAATCAGAAGATTCTGGGTTCGACCCCCAGCGTGAGTGCTTTTCTTTTTTAATATATTTTTTTTCTGCTCAGGTTCAATTTTTTGACGTGATTCAAAAAAAATAAAAAGATAGATTCGGAGTTTCTTTTTTTAGAAGCAATTCGGAGCTCTAGTCTTTTATAACAGTAGTCCGAAAATCCCGGGATATTTGAAGAGTTTTTTTCTTTTTCTTCCACCAAAAACAGAGTCTTTCCAATACACAGCTAGGACTTGGCACAGTTTACAGGCAGCACTACTTTTTCAAATGATATTCCGAAGATTTTAGAGAATGCCCAATTTTTGTATTATAAGTCCTAAAAAATTGACCCACAAAGAGACATGAGCGACGAGGACATTGCAGCAGGTGTAGCAGCAGCCGCAGCAGATGCAGCAGCAGAGGTGGCTGCTGAAAACGGCGAGTACCACCTGAGTTTAGGAGGGTACGAACAATATTTACCCCGGATCGATCAATTTTACATACCGGAATGGTTCACAGTTCAATTTCTTATAAATAATATGATATCTTTTACACCACTGATATCGTACGGATCGACTGTTTTAAGTATACGGAAATCGAAAACGGCAATGGGGTTTTCAATGGATATATGTGCAACGATGTTGATTGCAAGTATATTGAGGGTTTCTTATTATCTTATAACGCCATATGAAATCACTCTTTTGAGACAGGCTCTTGTGATGATTTTTATTCAAATTATTTTATTGCATACAAGTTTGCAATTTAGACCAGAAACGTATGTCTACGATTATTTAGAAGATGTTGAATCACTTCCAGAGTTATTGCATGATGTTTGGTTGGAATATTTTCCTGCAAACCCATTTACTAAAAATGAAATGAGACAAATGTTGAAATCTTTGTCATGGAAAAATTTTGTCAAATTTTCATATAAAATTGCATTAGTGTTTATTTACAAATTTTTAAAATTCTTTGATCCCAATTATAAAAGATTTGGTAAATTTTGGCAATGGAACACAAAGAGAACTTTTTGGAAATTTATTTTAATTTTCACAGGAGTACAATTACTAATTACAGTTTTCATTTCCAAAATAATGAACTGGGAACAGTTCTCTCAGGGAATTGGTTCATTTATTGGATCCCTTGGATTATTTATTGAAAGTACATTACCATTACCACAGATTGCCATATTGAGCAAATTGAAATCTGTTCAAGGTTTCAAATTGATTTTATTAATCAGTTGGTTGTGTGGTGATGTTTTGAAAATATGTTATTTGATTTTTGGTGCTAAAAACATCTCTATGATTTTCCTATTTTTCGGATTATTTCAAATGGGTTTGGATGTATATATTGGTGTTCAATTTGTCTATTATAAATTCTATTACAGAGGAAGAACATATTTTGATGATAATCCACAACCGGCATTATACCATCCAAGCATCAAGGATAATATAGAAATGACAGAGTTTCTATAAATATTCTCTATGTACACATATATATATTTCAAGCTGCATTTTTGTCTTTATCACCGAGCGCTCTTAAAATTTCACGAACTTCTTCATATGATTGCCTTGCTGGTCTGTAATTTTTAGGTAACGCAGGTGTTGATATTAGATATTGAAGTCTTTCGGAGAGTTTCAAATGATGACCCTTCATGGAGTCTGATTCTGCGTGAGTAGCACTATTTAAATTTTTCCGCTCAACAATGTTTTTCTTCAAAAATCTAAGCTTTTCATCAAGTAAAGAATTGTAAATCTTTGTGGTCGTCAGGGGACTTGAAATTTTTTCAATTTTGCAATTCACTTCCCATTTACTGACATCTTTAGGATGGAAAAAGAAGGGGTGCTCCCATTCGTTCATGTTTTTGTAAACGTGTTTTCCCTCTATAAAATTTGACAGCTCTCTACGTTCAGTGAAATTCAAATCAATTTTGTCTGCAGTGTCTTTGATATCGGGAAGTTTTTCACTTGAACCCAATACAGAATGATTTTTCACTGTCAACTTGTAACCAAATAATTTTTTTTTGTAGTGAGTTTTGTTAAAATGCGACAAGTCATTTAGGAAATCATCTATTTTTTCAAAACTGTCATACAATATTTTATCTTTCAAAGTTCTTTCTTCTAAAAATCTAACATCTTCATTTTCCAATGGAACAGCAAAGAAATACAATGTTGCCCTTTCATTCTTGACTTTGGTCTCTTCATCGTAGTCTTCTCTTTTCGCAGGTTGAAATGCTTTGATAACCAATCTAAAATCCGAGCAATTTTTTAGGTCTTTGTGGATGATCGATAGCATCTCATTTAAAAGTTGAAACGAGTATTTGTACTCTTGTGTCATGATGCCATTGGAAATCTCTTTAGCACAGTCGTTATGCGACAATTCCTTTTCTACTAGTTCTGCAGGTTTGTAAAGCAACTTTAATAATTCTTCCCTTTTCTTTAAATCATTTAAAAATTTACCATCGTAAAAAGAGCTTAAGATAAATTTTATGTCCTCTAGAGGTAAGTACTGGAAACCAAAGATTTGTGAGATGTTATGGTAAGCAATAAAAATCCCGTCCATGTTTCCTACTTGTGCTTGTAATCCGTACTTCAAAAGTGTTAGTCTGCTCAATTCGTAGAATTCTCTCTCATAAGACTCGAAAAATCCATAAATTTTATCTAATTCGTAACCTGTAAAATTGTTGTTGTTTTCTACGTATGCTAAATCGTGTCTTATTGCAGATACTGCTCTTGTTTTCAAGTCAAACACACCTGACCCGGGTAGATCTTTGTGATGTGCATCCAATTGAGACCTCAGCACAAAATTAGATATCTTGGAGTAGTGGAAATAATCCAATTTTTCCAACTTTGTGTAGTCCTGATTCTTGTCAAAATTTGAGTGTGACTTGTCAAAAAATTTGTTAAATTCTTCTGATGTCGTAGTCAACTGTGTTTCCAAAGCGTGTCCTAACTGTGATAAGATTATGTCCATATCTGCTGATTTGTCATTGGATATAGAGTAAATTGCGGAGTGCTTACTCTGTGGAAATTCCTTCTCTTTCTCGTCCGTATTTGTTTGTTTTTGTACCAAAAGCGAGACACTTTGTTTTGCAGACATGGCAAAATCAGAAACAGATTTGAAGTTTTTAGTCAAATAGTGGTTCTTCACAGGCCTAAAATTAGAAAGAAAAAAATGTATCTGTGAAAGAGCACCTGTCATGGCCGATGAGGAAGAGTAAAATTTAGCTTGTGCTCTTTTAGCGACTCTCAACAATGTCTTGTCCTCGTTGGAACTTTTGTACTTGGGTATTCTTTCGTAATTGAAGTCATCCACACTCACAGGACGATTCACAGCATCCCCAAGGGACGTTCTCCCTGATCTTTTATCTTTGATTTGTTGGAAAGTCAGAGGTTGAAATAGCGCGTAGTCAATGCCATGCTTCAAAGTTGGCGGTAGTGGAGCTCCCGGCTGTTCTATGTGTTCCGGCTCAAGATCCCTTGAGTTTCTCAAAATAATTGATTTCCTAGTAAAATGAGGAATGTGTGCTTTCCCAGTGCTGTCTTCCAACACACCATTCTGTATTTCTTTTATGAAGTTTGGTGGGGTTTTGTTGTTGACTATAGTGCTTTGTGATTTT
The DNA here is from genome assembly GCA_030580555.1 of Hanseniaspora taiwanica (nom. inval.). Lineage (NCBI taxonomy): Eukaryota > Fungi > Ascomycota > Saccharomycetes > Saccharomycodales > Saccharomycodaceae > Hanseniaspora > Hanseniaspora taiwanica (nom. inval.). Next base: position 66,109 of record JAKTSY010000028.1, on the reverse strand, counting down.
TTGTTTCTGTTGAGATAGTGGTTGGCGTTGCGAGCAGCAAATGTCTTTTTGTTGCTTTGGTTATTAGCACTAAATTGTAAAACATCGTCCAGTTCTCCCTCGGTGACCCAGTCAGCTAACTTTTTGGAGTTTTCCAAAGCAGCGTCTAAAATCATATTTTCTGTGTTTTCATTGGTCTCTGATGTGATGTCCTTATTGGAGAACTTTGCAGCCGTGTACTTTTGACGTTTCCCCAAAACAAGCCTCTTTGTAGTAAACACATACTTCCCGCAGTTGCTCTTGTTGCACAGCATTGTCTTCCTATTGGGTTTTCTTCTATTCCTTGTGCTATTGCCGATTGGATGTTTAATGATTGTGCTGGTTAACGAAACCTAAGCATCGTTCAAAATAGTCCGACCCCACCACTCCGGACATTGTTCGGTTGAAAAAAAAAGAAAGTTATTAAAAAAACCACTCTCGGAAAAGTTGCCAGTAATTACCTCTCTCATCCTCCTGCAATAGTCTCGGCGCTTAAATGATTATCCTGTTTTAATAAAGTATAATCATGAAAAAGGTCAAAAAGGCAAAAAAACCAAGTAAGTATGGATTGCAACTTGAGTGAGTTGGTGTCTGATTTAAAGCTATCTACACCACAAAAAAACAGATCTGAAATGTTACAAATGGTATATTCCCAGGGTGAACAGACAACTAGAAATGTTTATCTTTCACGCATAGCACAGTCTATTCCTGTTACACGTATACATTTAATAAAAGCTCTCGAAGAAAAATTAAGACATGTTGTTGCAGGTATTGAAAATGGCTGCTCGGTGATTTTTTACATTGGGAACAATACCTGCTCGCGAGTAAGAATCAAAGAATACAGATCATTAAGTTTCCCCAATAATGATTCAGATAAAAATTTGAAAAATGTTCTCAGAGTAATGACTCTTTTATATGAAATCAAAGATAATGTATCCAAAAATAAAATTTCTACGGTAAGAGATATTTATTACAGAAATGTGGATTTATATGATAAATATCAAACTATTTGTAGTAAATGGATCGATATTTTATGTAGTTGTTTGGAAGTTGATCGGTATGGATTTGGTATTGTTGCTTCGCAAAAAGGACTTTTTTATTATGGAGGCTCTCTTGACTTGGAAAGTGGTGATGGTAATGGTAATGTTAGTTTCAAAGAGTGTAAAAGCTATACAGGTTTGAATTTAATTCCACATTGTTTCCAAGATTTTAAAAAATGTTCAATTGCAACTATTGTCAAT
>JAKTSY010000028.1:53310-64717 GCA_030580555.1 Hanseniaspora taiwanica (nom. inval.) | reverse complement strand
AATAATAATAATAATAATAATAATAATAATAATAATAATAATAAGAGCATCAACCATATTGAAGGTTTAGCAATATTAGAAAAAGATGCAATTTTAAAAGATGTAATTTTTAACAGTACATGTATGAAAACTAACAATTGGATGTTAATAACTGGTAAGGGAATTCCCGATTATTTAACACAAAACTTTATTAAATTTATTGGAACACAAAAAAATGTTCTAATCAAAAGGATTTATTTATTTGTAGATTCGGATCCTTATGGTATTAATATTGCATATAATTATTACAGATTGTTGAGTGGTAATGATGCACAGAATGACTGTCGTATATTGTTTCAAGGAGCTCGTTTACTAGATTTGCTTCAGTCTATAGAAACTATACATCAACATCAACATCAATACAATACACCCTTCCAACTACTGAATTTATCAAAAAGAGATTTCAAAATGTGTCAAAGTTTCCTTTCCAAAATAACTTCACACAAAGAACACCCTACAGACTCTGTGCTTCAATCTTTTTTAACAGAATTACAACATCAATTGTTTTTTCATGCCAAGGGAGAGATCAATACCATACAGGGAAACAATTTTGCATCGTGGTTTCAAACCAAATTGGACTGACTTCTTGATTAACTTTCTGTTCCTATAGTATTATTTATCACGTGAATGTCATGTGATTGTGTCTTTATTGTTGTGGAATAACAAGAGAACAACTGTTCTTCAAAGAATGAGACGAGAAAAAAAAGTTGTTTTCTATGGCTGAAAAGAAAGAAAGAGAAAAAATCAATTTTCATTGGTATTGCTTTATTTGTTGTTGAATCAAAGCGTTTTTTCAAGAAACTTCTTTTACTTTTTTTAGTATTAGTAGGAGTAATAATAAAAAAAGAGGAAATATAACACTTCGACAAAAGACTGCTTTTTTGTGAATTCTTCAAGCAAGACACGCACACCCACGCACGAACCAGAAATACACAATGAAGTATACCTTTATACAGGTGATTGCTGCAGTTTTCCTTGGATTGTTGGCTTTTAGTAGCAATGGCAATAGATTGTTTGCTTCTGCGTCATTAGCATACTCTCCGATTGTCATGTCATTACCCTCTTTTACCAAAGATTGTTTATATCACGATATGACCTCTGAAGAGGATTCATTGGTTGTTGCATATCAAGTTTTAACAGGTGGGAATTTTGAAATTGATTTTGAAATTACAGCTCCTGATGGAACAATGATCATTCAAGAAAAACAAAAAAAATATAGTGATTTTGTTCTGAAATCATTTGGTTTTGGTCAATATTCTTTTTGTTTTAGTAACTCGTACGGTACAGCACTGAAAAAAATAGAAATTACTTTGGAACAAGATAAATCTTTAGAAAACATGAACGATGATGGAAACTCTAATAATGAAGGTAATTCCCAAGAAGATTTTATTTCTAATCATTCCTTGGAAGAAATTGATAGAAATTTGGGGAAAATCACCAAATTGATGAATTATCTGAGGGCTAGAGAATGGAGAAATCAATCTACCGTGGAAAGTACAGAAAGCAGAATCTTTTGGCTGTCTTTGACTATTATGTTTTTGATGGTGAGTATTAGTGTTTTACAAACTTTGGTTGTTCAATTTTTTTTCAAAGATCGTCAAAGAGCATACGTTTGAGAAGACACGAGAAACAGAGAGTGTGTGTCTGAAGTTTATATACTACTATGTATTTATAAAATATTAGCAGAGTAATCAATGCCTGTTTATGTACATTGTGGAGTCAAAATTTGTAGGTATGACTTGTTTTCGTTTTTGCATGTTTTCGCATGTTTTCGCATGTCTCTACAAGTTCTGCCCGGCTGTTTGTAGTTTTTTGGTTTTTTTTTGCTTCTTCTTCTTTCTTTCCAATTATAAGAGGTATCGTTTTGCCACCATCTACACCAAGAAAAGTAACCTTAAAACCACAACAAAGAAACCAACAAAATAACAACCATAATGACTCAAGAATCTTATGTTGATGAGACCTCACTAAGTAATGCTCCAAACTACCGTGTTTCCGAATTGGCTTTTTTGCTAAAGGAAAACAACAACAATAACAATAACAATAAAGAAATATACACAGAATTGATCGAAAAGATTACCAAGGAAGAAATGGCACCTTACTATTCATACTTGAACGAAAACAACTATTTACAGGAAAAAGAGTTTGACCAAAATCTATATGGGAAGTTGCTTGAAAATAATGAGGAAAAAATAAGAATATTGAAAGAAAAATTGGATAAAGCGGAAGAAGAAGACGAAGGTGAAGTAGAGAAAGCACACTGTTGGTTGAAATTAGGAGAGTACTATGCACAAATAGGAGATTTGGAAAAAGCTGTTTCTACTTTGACCAAAGCTCAAGAAGTCACTATATCTACTGGTGGGAAAATTGACATTTTGCTAACAATAACAAGACTTGGTTTTTTTTATAACGATTTACAATTCGTTAAGACTAGATTGGAACAAATAGAAACGTTGATTGAAAAAGGTGGTGACTGGGAAAGAAGAAACAAGTTCAAAACATACAAAGGTGTGCACTGCATTAGTACTAGAAATTTCAAAGAAGCTGCAGAACTCTTGTGTGATTCATTGGCCACTTTCACATGTCTCGAATTGACCTCTTATGAAAATATTGCCACTTATGCATGTGTCGCCGGATTGCTTTCACTTGAAAGAACAGATTTGAAAACTAAAATCATAGATTCTCCTGAAATCTTATCAATGATGTCAAATTGTGAACCTCTAGAAACAATTTTTGCATTAGCAATGTGTTTATATACTTCAGATTATTCAAGTTTTTTCCCGTACTTGTTACAAACTAGAGAAAATGTTATATTACCATGCAAGTATTTGAAAGTACATGCAGATTATTTCATGAGAGAAATGAGAAGAAAAGTTTATTCACAACTATTAGAATCTTATAAAACTTTATCGTTGAAATCAATGGCTGGCTCGTTCGGTGTCTCTGTTGAATTTTTAGATAACGATCTTTCCAAATTTATTCCAAACAAACAACTAAGTTGTGTCATTGATAGAGTCAATGGAATCGTGGAAACAAACAGACCAGATAACAAAAACGCTCAGTTCCATAACTTGATCAAACAAGGTGATGGGTTGTTAACCAAATTGCAGAAATACGGAGCAGCAGTCAGATTGACTGGTGACAATGCCGACATTGTTGAGTCTGCTTCTCCTGAACCTGCCACCACCGAGCCTGTTAAAGCCCAATAAGCAACCTATCTTGTTACTATTTGATTACATATAAAAATACTTAGTCAATCATGATGTATATATGTATATATATAATATGCGGTGTTCGCTTTTCTGCCTTCTATTGTTGTATACACGTGTTTTTAAGACATTTTTTTTAGCTGTATTTGAGTAATGTAAAAGGGAAAGACCAACCTTTTTTAATTAAAAGAGTGATAATATCCAAAGAAACCAACATCAATATGCACAATTACGCTCCTTGCAGTCATCCTGCTACCAATGACAATCTTATTTCTCAGTACTTGGACACAACGGCTAGGTACAACTTGCAGATCACGGTGACACCGGGAGGTGGGTCCTATACGGCCTCGAACAAAATACACAGTTCAAAACTCAGTATGCAGACGATCTCACAGCAGTTGAAGTTGTTGCAGTTGCTAATAAGAAAAGGCACATTGAAAAAATTTACTCTCTTGTACATGGAAAAGATTAGAGTAAGGAGTATCATGGAGAAATCTGTTGTTGTTCTATTTATCAACTTTTCATTGCTCGAAGACTTGTCAGGGAGTCTTGATACAAAAGAAAAGAGGTCACTTGATGGTCGGTGGAAAGTGCTACTTACAACAATATTAGGTGCTTACATTCTGCTACACTTGTTAGATACACATGCAAGACATCTTGGTTTCCACAAAGAACGCGTTAAGAACCTTAAGAAATGGGCCCAAATGGTGCTTAACGTTATGGCTACTGTGTCAATTGCTTTGAAACTTGGTGCCTGGATGGAACAGCAGTAACTCATTTTTTAAACGTCTGTATGCACTTATATGTATCAAATAGTTTTAACACTTGAGTCTTGAATAATTCAAAAAAAAATGCAAAAATAATGAAGGATGCGAGGTTCGAACTCGCGCGGACACTGTCCAACAGATCTTAAGTCTGCCGCCTTAGACCACTCGGCCAACCCTCCAATTGTATTTATTTATTCAATTACTAATTCTTATAGTATCTATGTGTGTAATAATTACTTCAGTTGAGCAGTTTCTAATAGGAAATATAAGCTATTGGTTAAACCTCTGTAATACCATGAAGAATATGCACCGCAACTTGTAATGTATCAAAATAATACCCAATATTTAGTACTATATTTATATACATATATATAATTACGTGTGAGTCTAGTCAACTATTTCTCCAAAAACATATATCTCAAAAACCATAAAAAATGAGTTCTACAGAATATCCACTCTCGCTATATCTGCCAATATCAGGAATCAACAAACGTTATAAGCTTATTAAATTGACCAATGGCCTGCTGTGTCTTTTAATAACCGATCCGTCAGAAAAAACTGCTTCATGTGCCTTGTCGGTTGCCACAGGTGCCTTTAACGATCCGGACAATGCACCGGGTCTGGCCCATCTCTGTGAGCATATGATCCTGGCCGGTGGGTCCAAAAAATATAGTGCTCCGCAAGAGTTTCACGCCGAGTTGTCCAAGAACAACGGCTATATCAATGCATACACCTCGGGACAACAAACTACTTTTTACTTCCACATGCCTAACTCCAACATGCTAAGAAATACTAATGACTACAAAGAGATATTACCCTTTGAAAAATTACTAGAGATGTTTGCTTCTTATTTTGAAGCTCCATTGTTTAAAAAGCCGGTAATCACAAAAGAAATTTATGCAATAAACAACGAACATTTTGGAAATAAGGCAAACAATGGGAGAATGTTATTCCACGGAACCAGGTTGCTGGCTAATGCAAACCATCCCTTCCACAGATTTGCTACAGGTAATATCACTACTTTGAAAAATTTAGCCAATATGGAGAAAGTTAATTTGTATGATGAGTTGAATAAGTATTTTGAAGACAAGTTTTTTGCAAACAACAACATGACTTTGTGTTTAAAAGGTTCGCAATCATTAAATGTTTTAACAAAATTGGCCACACAGCATTTCAGCAACATCAGAGCAGAACCCTTGTCAAAAACCAAAAAACTTATTTCAAAATTTAAGAAGCAAGCGCCTATGACAGCAAATCTCTCTAAAAAATTGAATTTTAACATCCTGAGTGACGTCTGGGACACCAAAATTGGTTCTATTCCTCTTTTTGAAAAAAACGCTAAAGCAAACTTACTATGCATTGAAGCCAAAACAACTTTTATTTTAAGACTAATTTTCCCCATTTTCCATAAAGATTTTGTAGGTTTTGCAGACAGAGATTTTGTCAAATATTACAACTACTGGATTGACATTGTTGGTGAAGAAAGTAAGTCATCTTTTGATTCTTTCTTAAAGACCAATGGATTTGGTACAGAGAGTTCAGCGTACTGGTCAAATTTTGCCGAGGCAAACGATGGAATAATCTTACAATTGAAGCTATCTAAAAAGGGTTGGGAAAACTTGGATTCTATTGTTCAAACTTTTTTCAACCATTACTTTTCCAGCGTGCTGAGTAATGAGCAAAACATGGCTAGAGTCTTGAGTGAGAGCAACTCAATTGATATTTTAAAATTTTTGTATCAGGATACTTCCTTTTCAAGTGTAGAGTGTTCTGATTTGTGTGCAGATGTTTTGACCAAAAATTTCCAAACATTTGTCCAACCAGATGCCATTTTAAAATCAACACCGTTCATTAACGCTTTAGATGAGAGTTATAGAGAATCAAGAAAAAGTGCAGATATGTGGCGCAAAGAAGCCCAAGTGTTTGTCAAATTCTTTGCAAAAATTATTACCAGTGACAATGCTCGGTACGTAGCTTTGGGAGATCCGGCTACTTGTGGTTTAATGAAAATTTATACAGCTCCACTACAAAATGATGTTCATTTTGAGTTTTCCTACGCCAAGACACAATTTCACTGCACTGCCAAAACAAACACAAATTTTGTATTTGAGTTCCCTCCTGATAACATCTTTCTACCTCCAGTTGCCAGGAAGAGTGCTATTGTTAAGCAAGCGCTTGAAACTTCTCAACAACAAAGCAATGACTTGTTCATGAATCTGATAATGGCCAGCTCTATGAACCATACCAAGCCAACAAAAATTGGTGGAAACTGCAAATACCAGTATTGGATCAAAGACGAGAGTCATGAAAACGTATTCAAGTCCAAGTCTATTTTGTCCCTGGAGCTAAGTAGTTTGAAATTGCAGCCTTCTCCCTTAAACACAATGTTCTTGGAGGTACTTGTTGAAATGATGAGTTTCATAATGACTCCTGATTTGTATGCTGCTGTTAAGGTCGGATACAATTTTTCTGTCACTCCAAGTCCACGAGGGGAAGTGAAACTTAAAGTTAGTATTGGAGGATTTAGTGATGGGATAGAGAAAATCGTATCATATTTAATCTTTGCTTTGCAAAGTTTGAGAGACTTACCTCTTGACAAAGAGTTATTCAGAAAGGCCCGAGTCAATGTCAGAACAAAATACAATGATGCTGCCAATGGTAACTGTTTCCAGCTATCCACGATTGGTCTGTACATTAGTTTGGAAAAGTATGTTTGGTCTTTGCGTGACAGACTAAACTCTTTGGAAGACGATGTTGATATGGAAAGTTTCCAAATTTTTACAAATAATTTTTTGAGCCACCTGTACTTACTAGCTGTTCATCATGGTGACTTGGGTGATTCTTACAAGATAGTCAACAAGTGCCTGAGCGATAACTTAACTCATCATTTGAATAATGACACTGAAACAGAGTTATACGAACATTTTTCACCCAAGAGTATTTTCTTAGACAAGGGTTCTGCATACACTATTAAACAATGTGGATCAAAAAGCGATCCAAATAATGCTATAACTTATTTTTTGCAAACTGGTTCCCGGTCAAATAACTTGGTTTTCACATTAACCATGTTAACTGAATTCATACTCTCTCTGACACTTGTTCCTGATCTGAGACACAAGAGACAAGTTGGATATGTGGTAACCGGAGGACTTAGAACTTTGACAGAAACTTGTGGTATTCAAATCAGTTGCATGTCATCATCTTCCCCAGCCTACTTGGAAAAATCCATTGAGGACTATTTGATTGATCTTGAGATAGATTTAAAAGAACACTGTAACAATGAAAAGTTTTTACACGAATACGTGCAAGAGTTTTTGAAGATTATTCAAAGTTCGTTGGAATTAGGAAAAATTGAAGACTCTAAAAATGGTGCTAGTGATATTTTAAACGAAGTCCAGCCAAACTACCAACTAGGCACAGGACCTAGCAGTCTTATTGGTAGTCAGTACAAGTTCCACAATAAGCTTTTCAATACAATTTCTTTAGGCAGAAACAACTTCCAGTTTCTAAACACAGATGAACCTATAGATATCCAAATGTTGAAGAACTTGAAATTGGATGAATATTTAGTATTTTTCCGTACCTATATTTCAGTTTTTGCTAAAGAGAGAAGCAAAATATCTATCCATATAGCCAGTGAGATGAATGAGAATGACAAAAACATAAAAATGATGGCAATGCAATTAGAAGCTTTTTTGAAGATGAAAGGCTTCAATATTCCATCTACTAAAATTAACGAAATAGTTGAAAAAAACCGGACCAATACTTCTGGGTTAATGAAGGATTTGTATAGTTATTTCAGCTCACAAGGTGAAAGCATGAGGTTTGTTTTAACCGGTTTGAAAGAGATTGCAAGGGGCCTTGCTGACAGTATTAAGATGAGCGGTAGTTTCTCTGGTGGCAAAATGAAAAGCACCAAATATTTCAACTTGGCATCTCCTAGAGTAGAATCAAAAATTATCACTGACGCCAACTATTTCCGTAATTTGTCTTAAAAATCAATTTCGTTTGTAATTTCTGTGTATTTTGTTTATTTTTTGTTTTCTAATTTTGGTGTTCAAGTTAGCTAGATAAACTAGCTTTTCTACGAAAATATTATGCGTTAAAATAAACAAGCGCTTAATCAAAAAACACAAATTTATATCCGCGGATAATCTAAATACAGAATTGAAGTAACCGATAGCAATGACTAATTTTAACATTGACATATATATATATATATGCATGTATGAAGGAGACTTCACTTTCTAATCAATAAATCAAAGCGAAGCAAACAAGCAAACACAGGACCAAGATGACAAGAAAGGAAGCTCAGATTGTTTTAATTGATTGCACGAGCGATGAGGAATTAAGAACACACAGTTTTGAATCTAATTTCAAGACATGGGGGTCTGGATTGACCCGTGAACAATACATTGCTAGAGAGTATACATTGAGTAAATCAAAACTGTGTACCGCTAATCTACACAGCGAAGGCATTGATGTTGCCGATGAAGAATCCCACGGGATAATTCGGAAACATTTGGGTTTTAGACAGTTTGTTTTGAAAGACTTGTCATTGTCCAACACCTCGCATACTTCTCAAGTTGTTGCCTCTGTTGAAACATTGAACAGAGTTGGGTATGTGATTCCACCGGGGGAAAATTCAAATCAGGTCCCCGTATTGAGTGTGTGTATTGGTGGAGTATACACGAAATCTGAATACAGAGGCAAGGGATATGCTTCTAAAATGATGACTCTTTTAAACAAACACTACGACGACCTAGAGGGAGAAGAAGAAACCGAAGGTAATTTTTTTTTAAAATGGAAAATAATGACTTTGTACAGTGAAGTTGGCGAATTTTACAATCAATTTGGATATATTTCCAAACCAGTACCTGTGCATCACATTGAAAAATTTGATGAAATACTTGAAAAAATTGATGATACTGTTTCCGAAAAAGAGGTCGAATATCTTGAATTTGATGGATATGAGGATTTAGTTGACCAAGAGTTAGTAGAAACTGAGAGAATGCTGACAAAGGATACTCACAGCTTAAACTACGCGTTTATTCTTAAACCGGATATTCAAATCTACCAATGGTTTGCCACTAGAGACATATTTATTGCTACAAACACTCTTGCTGATATTGTTCCTGATAAGAGTTGTTTAAAATTTGGTGTTTCTTTGAAGAACTCTCATTGTGTATGGCATCATGCATGGTCTGATAGAGCACTTTACATTCTAAAAATTCACGTTGAAGATGTCAATGATATATTCAAATTATTTAAATTCATGATTCTAGAGGCCAAAAAATACAAATTAAATTCAATTCATGTATGGGATACTGATTTGTCTATTAAAGAGTATCCAGAGTTTTTCAATTTTTTACATAAAATTATTGATCCAAAACGATTGACTATAGAAAACACGTCATTAAGTGCAATCAGACATCCTTTTGAAGAAGACATAGTATGGATTAATAACAGTAAGTACTGTTGGTTTTAAATAGTTTTCTTTTTCTTTGTAAACTATAACTCTTTAAAAATATATTACATATTTAGTTTATTTTGTGTCTTGGAAATATTATACCAAAGAAAGCAAAGACAAAAAAAAAAAACAAAAAATAAATTAAATGCATCGGCCGGGAATCGAACCCGGGGCCCAACGATGGCAACGTTGGATTTTACCACTAAACCACCGATGCTTATTAGATGTTTTTATTGATCTGTAAAGTAATCCCAGTTCTGAAAGAGAGGTTACACTTGTACTTATTAAGTATTAATTGGTTTATTGACATATCTTTTTAAGTAACATGTTTTTTTATTTGCAATTTATTCCAGTTATCGTGCAATGAAGTAATGAATTATTTCAAGCTATTGAATAAAGCTTATATATTGACGCGTCATGTCACCAATTTACGCGTTCTCTTTCTTTTCGCTCCATCTGGTTTTTTGTTTTTTTTTCCAATTTCTTTTGATTCCTCGTAGCATCAACATTATTCATAAATATAAATATATATATATATATATATAATAATGATATAGATAGGCCGTAATGTTCAAAAGAACACAAAACCTACTACCAATCGAATATCAACCAATGTCTATCACTGAATCAACCAAATTACAAAAATTACAACCTCAATTAAAAATCCAGCTGAGATCTGAAGATGCTACAGTTCCTACAAGAGGATCGATCTACGCTGCTGGGTACGATCTATATGCTTCCAAACCAACCACCATATTAGCCAATGGACAAGGAATGGTTTCTACAGATGTTTCATTCACTGTGCCACCAGGAACATACGGGAGAATTGCTCCAAGATCCGGACTGGCTGCAAAACATGGAATCAACACCGGTGCAGGTGTTGTTGACAGAGATTATACTGGAGAGGTTAAAGTGATTCTTTTCAATCATAGTTCTAAAGATTTTGAAGTGGTGAAAGGTGACAGAGTTGCCCAGTTGATCTTGGAAAGAATTGTTGACGATGCAGAGATCGTTGTGGTGGACTCTTTGGAAGATAGTTCAAGAGGTGAAGGTGGGTTTGGTAGTACTGGTAAATGATTATGGAGCAAGATTTTTTCTGTTTTCATAAATAACTTTATAAGACACTTTCTTATGTATACATTGTATGTACGTTTTCATTAATTTACTCTCAATGCTTTTACCATTCGGGCAATTGAAATCCGATTTTTTTTTTTTTTTTTATTCTTTCTCTCCATCTCTTATATCACTAAATCTTTTTATTTAACAGAGTGAGAGTGAGAAGATGTGAATCTAAGACAAGAAAAAGAAGGAGAAGAAGAAGGAGAAGAAGAAGGAGAAGAAGAAGACGACGAAGAAAACACAAAGTAAAAATACAAGACATGTCAGAGATATCGAGGATCAATAAAGTAGTGGACCAATTAGTTATGTCACTTGAGAGTATTGTCAAATATTCCCAGTTTTCCAATACAGACAACGACAATGACGACAATGGTGGGAGTAGAGAATCAGATGAAGAAAGTGATACAGATGATTTTTATTCAACTCATAGTACTCAACAAACACAGAATACCCAGCAGCAGATAAAAGATTTTGAAGATATCGCAAAAGCCCCTGTGAACGACTCTACTCAGGGAATAATACTAATACATACCAGAACACAAAAACTGGTTTCTGGTATACAAGAATTACTCTTGATAACAAGAAGTTTGAGAGAAAGATGGGTTGTGGGAGATGCTGTTTCGTATATGAAATATACAACTGCAAATAAAGAAGATACACATATAGACAAACAAGACAAGCATGAGGAACAAGAAATAATGATCGACTCAATTGAACTCAAACAGCAACTATTGACAAAATCGATTAATGAATTATTGACTAAATAGTGTAGTGATGTAATTAATAATATATGTACATATAGT
>JAKTSY010000028.1:28069-40496 GCA_030580555.1 Hanseniaspora taiwanica (nom. inval.) | reverse complement strand
GCCATTGAATTTTCCCCATTGAAAACACCGCTTATTAATGATGGATTAGTTGTACATATAGATAGATTGTTACAAACTATAATATCATTTAACGGTGATGGTGTCCATAAGACTGACTCAAATATTGACAAATTAACAATTGCAGTTTTAAAAGTTTTAAGAAATATTTCATTTGAATTTGAGTTTGTCACTTTATCAACAAATTCGTCTTTGAACAATAAAAAATCACTAAAAGATTTTGATATTGAAAAAATTTTATTTTTTATTAATAATGAAAACATTGAAATTCAAAGAATTGTATTTTATTGTGTGAGTAATATGACATGCCGTGGATTTTGTGTGAGTAAATTATTAAGATGTTTCCTTGTAGATGAACAATCTAACAATAAATGTTATTTTTTCCAATTTTTATCTAATAAATTGAGTAAAATTTTGAAAAAAATAGATAATAAAGATATTCAATATACAAGTAATATTTATGAAATTGTTTCACCAATTTTACAAATTGTATTAAATTTTTCACTAAATGATGATGAATTGATGAAAACAATGATTTTCAAATCTAGTGATTTATTAGTAAATATCAGAAAGATACTAGATGATGATTTTGAAATGCACAGTACAGGTCGCGTCCAACATTATTCTGCTAAAGAGATTTGTTTAAGAATATTGTCAAGTCTTTTAAATAACCCTACACTGTCCAACCCACCGAGTAATTCTTTTAAACTGCCGAAATATTTCTGGCATGAATTTGAAACAGATGAAGGTTTTGAAGAGGTGGTGGGAGAAGAAGACGAGGAGGAGAACAATTTTAAGGAAGAAGAAGAAGATGGTAATGCAGATGTTTCAAATATTTTCCATAAATCAGTCATTGAAAATATGGAGACACAAAAAAATGACAGTGTTGATTTTGATCTTGAAGAAATAAATAACGAGCACGCCTTACAGTTTAGTGATGAAGAAGGTGAAGGAGAAGAAAAAAAAGAACAAGAGCAAGACTTTAACGAAATTAGTGAAAACGCTGATTATTTCCCACTCAAAGAAACAACATTCAAAACAAAAAATTATGCAAACAGATCATATAGTCACACTGGATTTCCCTCTTCTTCATCATCATCATCCGCCTCATTTAGAAATTTTTTCAAAAATAATTCTAATTCAGGTCTTGGAAAGAGAAGTAGATCAAAGAGTAACAATAACAGGAAAATGATGAATTTTGAAGAGAAGAAACAAATATTATTAAGTTTGAAATTCGATGATGTTTTAAAGAGGAAAACTGAACTATTTTCCAAGAATCAACCTCAATTAATGGCAATTATTAATCATTTAAATAATGTTTTATCAATTGCACCAAGTAGACGTCGGTTAAGTTCTTCGGACTATTGATTAAATTTTACTATTTCGGACAACAACAACAATCATCATTATTATTAAACAATAGCACGTGCTAACTGCCAACTGCACAAAAATGTGGTGATAATAAAATTTTGTTGGATCTTTTGTGAAAAGAAGATGTTCAAAGCCAAAAAAAAAAAAAAAAAAAAAAAAAAGAGAGATCTCACCACAGTTTTTGAAACTCGTATATTCATTTCAATATATGTATGTATACACATATATATATACATATATACAAAGATTGGAAAAAGAAAAAAAAAAAATAATAATTATTAATATCTGAATTTATTGAATATGAGAGGGACGGCCCTGAGAAAACCAACACGATGTCGTCATACGAAGAAAACCCATTTGGGATTCCTAACGATCCTGTCAAGTTACCAAACTACATTACCCCAGGTATTGGTATTCAAGCTGTCTTATTCAACCATGTGAAATCTATTTTCAGTTACAAAACTTTCAATGAACCTGATTTATTAGATGCTGGTTTGAAAAAATGGGTCAAAAGTGAAAGAAACGGCGAACAAGTTTACTTACAAGAATTGCAAATTAGAGCCGGTGCTGGTTCCCTTCCATTAGGTTACCAAAACAATGAAAGTAACAGCTCTTCTGCTGGTCCATTGGCTATTGTCACTCCAGGATATGGTTTAAAATATTTATTTAGCACTTTGAGAAAGTACTCTCCATTGAACAACACTTTTAAATTGGCTTTACAAGTTGCTGCATTGGATTACTCCAACAATGTCGTTCAAACTGATTACGTCACCCCCTTGAGAATTGCCCAAGAATTGAATTTCCCAGTTATTGTTCCAATTAATCACAAAGAAGTTCAACATACTACTGCGTTGTCCTTGTATTTAGCTCAATTCGGTAGTTCTATTCATTTGTTTGATGGTCCTAGCTACTCTAAAACAGTTGTCAGTTCTAAAGACGAACATTCTTATGTTATTGTTCCTACAGGAGATGATATTGTTAATCCAACAAAAACCGATTTAGATCATTTCTTGGCTAAATTCAATGAAAATTCTTCTTTGAAATTACACAATTTCCAATATTTTGGTTCCGAAACTGCTAAAACAGTTTTCGTTACATTGGGTTCTTTAGAATCCGAATTGTTTTCTGATGTCATTTCTACCAACTCCGTTGGTCATATTGCTATCAGAATCCCATTCCCATTTGATTCTGAAAAATTTGTTGCTTTGTTGCCTCACAATGTTGAAAATGTTGTTGTTATTGGTCAAACTTTGTCCAATTCTGTAACTTCAGACTTGAAAAAAACTGTTACTAAAGCTTTGAAAGATCATGAAAAGACTAATGCTCAAGTCACTGAATTTATTTATACTCCAGATTTCGTTTGGAGTACTGATGCCGTTGCTCAAATTATTTCATCTTATGCTCCTCAAGTCGAACTTGATGTTTCTGCTGCTGCCGGAGATAAAGATGTCAAATCTTTCACTTTTTGGGCTGATGATCACAACGTGGAAAATTTGAACACTGCTTCAAGATTGGTTCATACTTTGTCTTTGGTTGATGGTCAAAAAACTTCTTTGAGAACAAAATACGATAATGTCTCTAATGCAGGTCTTGTTCAATCTCAATTCATTTCTTTCAATTCAAAATTGGAAAAAATTGTTTCCAACATTGATTCTGCTGATTTGACATTTGTAGCTAACACCAATGTTTTACAAGAATTTGATGTTACAAACACTACAAAACCAAATGGAACTGTCGTTGTCGTTTTGGATAAAAAATCTATTAAAGATCAAGATTTAAACGAAGTCACTACATACTCTGAGTATTTGAAACTTCCAGCCAAAATTTTAAACAACTTTGCCAAGAAAAATTTGAAACTGGTTTTTATCGATAAAGAATTAGTTGGTGACAGAGATGAAACCAAAACTCACACTTTGTCATTTGTTTCTCAAGCAGTTTTCTGGAAATACAGTATTGGTGCTGACCTTGCAGAATCTGTTAGAAGAATTTGGAGCTCTTCTGGGGCCGACTTGGAATTGTTGGCTGCTGTCTTGTCTGATATCATTAATGACAGTATTGCTGCTGGGGTCAAAGAAGTTCCTGTTGAAACTGTTTATCCATTATTTGAAAAGCTTTACGAAACTGAAACTGCCAAAGCCGCTGAAGCCACTGATGATGAAAAATCAATTAAACAAGTTGCTACTTTTAAGACCTTTGTTGAAGAAAACGCCTTCACTATTAATCCAAGATTTCAAAAAGTGGAAGAAATTGCTTCTGTTTCCAACTCTGTAGAAATTGCTAAAAGACTGACTTTTGCTGAAGCTTACAACATTGACAACCAACTAAGACCTGATCTACCAGTTAAAAATTTTGTTGCAAAAGTTAAGAAAAACAAAAGAGTTACTCCAGATTCTTACTCAAGAAACATTTTCGAAATTGAATTTGACATTTCAAACACTGGTTTGAAATACGATATTGGTGAAGCTTTAGGTATCCATGCTAGAAACAACGAATCTTTGGTCAAAGAGTTTTTAACCAAATATGGTCTGAGCGAATCTGGTATTGTTGCTGTTCCAAACAAAGACGATCAAAGTGTTTTTGAATACAGAACTGTCTTGCAAGCTTTCGTTGAAAATTTAGATTTGTTCGGTAAACCTGGTAAGAAATTCTATGAATCTTTGATTGAATTTGCAACAAACGAGGAAGAAAAGAAAAAGTTGGAAGACCTTGTTTCTGCTGCAGGTGCAACCGAATTGAAAAGATTTCAAGAAGAAGAATATTACTCTTATGCTGATGTTTTTGGCTTGTTCCCAAGCTGTAAACCTAATTTGGAAGACTTGGTAAGCATCATTCCTCCATTGAAAAGAAGAGAATATTCGATTGCTTCGTCTCAAAAAGTTCATCCAGACGCTATTCATTTGTTGATTGTTGTTGTTGATTGGGTTGATAAACAAGGTAGGACAAGATATGGTCAATGTTCCAAATACTTGTCTGACTTGCCAGTTGGCGCAGAATTAGTCGTTAGTGTCAAACCATCAGTTATGAAACTGCCACCAAGATCCGAACAACCAGTTATCATGAGTGGTTTGGGTACTGGTTTAGCTCCATTCAAAGCTATTGTCGAAGAAAAAGTTTGGCAAAAAGAACAAGGTATGGAAATTGGTGAAATTTACTTATTTTTGGGTTCAAGACACAAAAAAGAGGAATATTTGTACGGTGAACTATGGGAAGCCTACAAAGATGCTGGTATTATCACACACATCGGGGCCGCTTTCTCCAGAGATCAACCTGAAAAGATTTACATTCAAGATAGAATCAGAGAATGTTTGGATCCATTGAAAACAGCCATGATGACCAACGAAGGTTCTTTCTACCTATGTGGTCCTACATGGCCCGTTCCTGATATCACTGCTGCTCTGCAAGCTATCATTGCTACAGATGCAAGTGAAAGAGGTGTCAAAGTTGATTTGGAACAAAGTATTGAAGACTTGAAAGAATCTTCAAGATACATTTTGGAAGTTTATTGATCTAATTATTTATTATAACATATATTTATATACCATTCAAGTCATTATATTGACCACAGAAGTACCGTCTTGAAATCTTGTTCTGAAAACTCTATTTGCGTTAGTGAACATGCCCTCTTTCAAAGAGACAACAATAAATTGGGATCCTTTGAATCTGGTTTTGATCAAGTGCCCAATGTTTTGTGTGTGACTTAAATCTAAAGCGGCATCAACTTCATCCAAAATGTACATTGGAGCTGGCTTGAACTGCAACAAAGCCAAAATCAACGACAAGGCAATCAAGGATCGCTGACCACCGGACAACTCCACTAAACTTTCCTTCCAGATATTACCTAGCTTGACCTTCACTTCCAAACCTTCTGTGATTTCTTTATTTTCCGGTATTACCAATTTTGCAAAAGAGTTGGGCAACAATTCTGAAAAAATCTGGCCAAAATCCACACTGACTTTTTCCCAGGTTTTGATCAAAGTGTCTTTTTTGTACTCATTCAACTTTGTAACGGTGTTGGCGATTTTTTTCTTATCTTTTTCAATAGTTTTGATCATAGTTTTCAAAGTGCTTTCTTTCTTTTCAACATTCTCTATCATGCTCATGATGTTGGTGTTGATTTTACCCTTCATTGTGGAAAATTTGGAAAAAAGAATCTCTTGCCTTGATCTGTATTCGTTCAAATCAATATTGCTGTTTTTGTTTATAATTCCTAATGTCACTTGTTCATCTCCAAGCCAAGCATGTTTTTCTGCTAATTTAGCAATGTTAGATTCTAGAGAGCCTGTGCTTTGAACAAAGTCTTCATGCTCGTTTTGCAATATTTGGTGGTCGATTTCAACTTTTTTCAGCTCTTTTGTCTTTTGTTTGACATGCTGGTTTAACTGTTTCAATTCGTTATCCAGCTGAACCATTTTTGCGTGTTCTATTTCCAAAAAGTCGTGTACTTCTGTGACTTTGCTATTTTTCTCTGAAATTTCTGTTTTCAACAACAAAATATTGGATTTGTAAGTATCGGTTGATGTTTTCAATTCCTCTTCTTTTTTGGTCAGATCTTGAATTTCCTCATTAATTTGCTCTTTTTCCAAAATTAAATTTTGGAATTCATCGTAAACCTGTTCATGGGTTGCATCCATTTCTTGCAGGTCTCGGGACAAAATAGACATCTCTGCTTTTAGTTGCTCTAATTTACCATCTTTGTTGTTGCTGAACTCTAACATGTCTGTCTCAGTTTTAGCTATCATCTCGTTCATTGACTGGATTTCCTGTTTATTGTTGGAAATTTCATTCTGCAAAGCTTGTATTGTTTCTTGAATTTCCAGGTTTCTGGCTAGTACTTGATCAAAGCTCGTGTTTTTCAACTCTTTTTCAGTTTGCTGAATCTTGTATTTGCACAAGTTCAACGATTCTTGCAAAGTTTTAGTTTGTTCCGAGGTTGCTTGATATTTTTTAGCAAGGATCTGCACCTCTTCAAGTTCTTGTTCAGTCATGTAGAGCTGATCTAGACATTGATTATATTTTTGTACTTCCACCAAGATGTTTATCCCGTTGTTGTTTCTTGAACCTCCCGATAAGGTTCCCTCAGGATCATAAACGTCACCATCAATAGTTATACTCTTGGTTCTAATTCTTGGATGAAATGTAACTTTTTTAGCAATCTCAGCATTTTTACAAATCAAGCTACTACCAAAAATAAACTCCATGGCTTTGGAAACATCATCTCCATATTGAATCAAGTTTAGTGCCAAATCAACATTTCCAGTGGAATCTTTTGAGATCAGGTTTTGTGCAAACTCCACTGTTTCATTAGGAATAGTTTTTGCAGATATCTTGTTTAATGGAATAATTGTTACTCTTTTCTTCAAGCGTCCACGCTCTAACAATTGAGATGCCGTCTTTTCGTTATCAACAACCACATTGTATAGTCTTCCACCTGCACACACTTGTAAAGCTGTTGCCTTTTCGTAATTAGACTCGTCAATTTTAAACAAAGTAGCTGCTACACCTTTTATGGAGTTTTTCGAATCCAACGATAAGTTTTCTCTAGAGTATTGGAAATCCAAATTGTATAGTCTTCTTCTCCATTGGTCGGCCTGATTATTAAAATTATGAATGTTATTTTTCAAATGAGTTTCTTTTACCCTCAAATTCGTTAAGGAGTTTGGATCATATCCAAAGGATTCCAATTTTTTAGAGTAGATAGTTTCTTCATTTTTCAAATCGTTCAATTTCAACTCCAATTTTTTTTTCACAACTTCAGATTGTTTAGTTTGGTTATCATTTTTTGAGTGCTCATTTTGCAAGGCATTGATTTTCATTTCATTGCTTTTGATCGTTATGCCACATTTGTTCAATTTTTTTTTCCAAAAAGATATCTGTTGAAGAAAACCGTTTTTTGAAGAGACCCCAGTTTGCAATGAGGATAGCAACTCTTCTTTCAAAGTATAATTGTTTTTCAAGAATTCAAGTTTATCTTTAATACTTGCGTACTCGTTGGATTTGATCGAATGTGATGAGTTAGTTTTGGTCATCTCTGTTTGAAGGGATTTTATTTTGTCCCTGACCTTCTGCAGTGCATGCTCGTCTTCCACCAAATCGTCATTTTTTAAACTCACCAAACTTTTGAGTCTGGAAATTTCATTGTTCAAGTCATTTTCCAGAATTTTAAGTTCTTTTAAGTTGGATACATTAAACCTATCAGCCAATTCCCTTTGTGCACTGTCATTGTTACTTTCGCACATTTTCTTATTATGTTTCAATAATTGATTGTCAAGAGCAGTTAATTCATCTTCCAAATCTTGTTTTTGAAGCTTTAAAGATTGTAAATCTTGCAACTGCTCGTTGACTATTTTCTTGGTATTCTTAAATTTTTCATTCAAATAATGGTAGTCAAATGCTGCAATTAAATTTTCAATTTCCTCTAGTTGAAGCTGAATATCCTGGTACTCCAAAAAGGCTCTTTTTTCATTTCTGAATCGGTCTAATTTTGGAATGATCTCTTCTTTTAAAAGAGATTTGATCTCTAGCAATTTGACTTCTTTCTTTGACATGACTTTTTCAGCTTTTTGTCTTCTATCTTCAAACATTTTAGTCCCTGCCGCTTCTTCAATCAAACTTAGGATTTCCTTTGGTTTCATATTCAAGACTTTGGTGATTTTTCCCTGCATAATCAAGAAGTTCGGGTTGTTGATGTTTAGCTGCACAGACTGGAAAAGCTGCAACACAGTCTGCTGTTGAGCTCTATGACCGTTGATCAAATACTTGCTCGCACCACCAATAGTGACCTGTCTTGTTATTGATATCTTTGCGTGTGTTTCAAAACCTATGGGAGATTTGGCTCTATCGTTGTTGTCAAACACAATTGTCACACTAGCCTTTGTCACACCGGCCTGACCCCTCTTGTAAATCAAGTCTTGCAAACTGGACGCCCTAACAGTGGTCATAGAGGCAATACCCAAAACAAAACATATGGCATCTAATATGTTGGATTTCCCAGACCCGTTCAAACCAGTAATAGCGTTGAACTGTGGGTCCCAGTGAGAAATCACTGTTCTCGTGGCGTACGACTTAAAACCATCCACAATCAACTCCTCCACTCTCATCCTTGTGGTGTTTATGTTTTGTTGTTTTGTTTTGTTTTGTTTACTAATAGAGTTGTGATGACTTTTGCTCTGTTTTTGCACATTGCACCAGATCTGAGAGATCTCAACAAAAAATGACATTCCAGTCGCAACACCGTCATACACCAAGATTTTGATTAATTAAACAATAAAATTAATTGCAAGATAGAACAAACATGAAATTTTAATGAAAAGGCAATTATTTTTAGGCTATATATGGATGAAATATATAAAGAAAGATTAAATATGTAATGGTTGGCATTAGATTTAATCTTGAGTTTTTTGGGAACCACGTAATAAACCAGTTCTTCTAGCGGCAATCAAACCAGCTTTTTGACCGGCAACAGCACCTCTAGAAATGGTGGAAGCTTTACCAATATGTTGATGGTTACCACCACCGTGTGGATGGTCAACTGGATTCATAGCAACACCTCTGGTTTTTGGCCAAGAGTGTCTTTTGACTCTGTATTTGTGGAAAGCTCTACCAGCTTTCAATAATGGTTTATCAACTCTACCACCACCGGCAATGACACCGATAACACCTCTGGCATCAGAAGAGACAATTTTTTTAGCACCAGATGGTAATCTGATTCTGGTTTTGTTTTCATCTTGGTTGTGACCAATAACGATAACGTAGTTACCAGAAGTTCTAGCTAATGCACCTCTGTCACCAGCTTTTTCTTCAACATTGGAAACAATAGTACCTTCTGGGACGGAACCTAAAGGTAAAACGTTACCAACACTCAAAGAAGCTTTTTTACCAGCATAGATAAATTGACCAGTGTGAACACCTTCGTTAGCAATAAAGATTTCTTCTCTTAATCTGTACTTGTAAGGATCTCTGAAGACAACTTTGGCTAATGGAGCACCTCTACCAGAATCATGGACGATTTGTTTGACAACACCTCTAATGTAACCATGTTTTTCAGCATAATCTAAGGTTCTCAATTTAGCAGCACCTTCTCTTAATCTGGTGTGAGATGTAAAAATAGAACCAGCACCTTTTCTTTGGTTACGAATAACTCTACCTGTATTGAATTGGAGTATTCTAAAGTCTCATTGTTTGAATTTATACTGGATCATCATCTTTTTTTTATTTTTATTTTGAAGAGATTATTAATGATGCAAATATAATAACGTTGAAAAAAACTTATGAATAGGAAACGATTGTTAGTAAAAAGATTGAACGTTGACGTTTGAATTTAATAATTAATAGTGTGTGCTTCATTTTCTTTTAGATATATAGATTAGTTTGCCTTAATACTTGTGACTTGAGTTTTGGTATTTTGACACTGATGATATAATTGTTTCATGATGAATCAAGTGAGCACTGGAAAAAACCGTTTGTGATGTCTGCATTACAGCATACAAATTGGCTGCTACTTGTATATTTGGTAGTAAGTTTTTTGTTTTTTTATCAATTTTGTATTATTCAACACACACACACACACAACTTGCATATATGCATGGTGATTTGTGGCACATATATTATTATACTGCTCAATGCTATTAGAACATTATTTAATCAGCCATTTTGAGTTGCATGTTTTTGTCGATATAGTCTCTACATCTAAATGTTTTGAAGTTTCACTGGTTTATTATTCATTTATTTATTACTTTCTATCTGGAAGTCATAATGTCACATACCCATTGTTTAAGATTCTTTAGTTGGTTTTTCGATTTTTTTGTATTCTATGAATCTCTAATACCTAAGGTCTAAAAATATTGTTAAACTTACAACATCTCATACACAACCCATTATCAGAAAAGATACAAAATTAGTAAAGGTTAGCGATCCTATGCCATCAATAATTACTCTGCACAACTCAACCCTGGAAACCATACTACGACCATACCCACGTACAGAATCAACTTTTACACAGAAACGAAGTACTTGCAATTTTTTTTTTGCCAAAAAACTAGAATTTCTTTTTTTTTTTAACATAAAAGTCGGGTACCAAGTCAATTGAGTTTAGAGCAAATAAAAAAAAAATTCATGACCAAAAATGGTATTGATTATTAGTAACTGATCCAATTAGGAAGTACAATTACTGCATTGAGATACATCATCACTTTGCAAAAAAAAAAACTCTAATATTCGAAAATCCAGAAAAAGTATTTGTTTTAGATGTTTGCAAAAAACAAATCATAATCAAAGGGTGCACGGGTGGAAAAGTGATGATGTCTGGATTAACAGTTTTTATTTATGCCAAATAAGTGTCACACATAACAGAAACAAGTTTTTTCAACGGGTCTCATCAACACGTATCTCAGATAATGAAGAGGGAGAAGAAGAAGAAGAAGAAGAAACTGCAAACTGTAATACCTTTTTAACTTTATAATTGTACGCAGGTTTTATCTCTAAAGTAAAACCCTTTATAACAGACCCATTAAACTTGTTTGAAACTATTCGTGCAATGGTAGCATTAGTATCTTTAGCAACGTTGGGTGTCAAAAGCGGGATGATACATATGGCTGCCAAGTATGTCGTATGAATATGTCTCCATTGACTAATCTCAGTATCTTTAAATACTATAATTTTTGCAGTTTTATATTTTTTAAACATTCTTTCAAAATCTGATTGAACAACATTCTTGTCAAATCCAGTTATATACACGACGTTTGTAGAGTAACTTTCTTTACCTTTTGTGTTTATAACCACAGCATCATCATTATTTGCAACAGATAGGGTATGTTCTTTTTTTGGTTGATATGGAATGTAATGTTCCACTTGCATTTTTTGTACAAATATTTTTGTCGTTCCTCCTTTAGCATTTTCAATGTCTCTTGCTTCTTTCTCTTCTTTAATAGCTATGTTTTTCCAGTTTTTCACAAAACCTTGTGCAAATTCACTACTGGCAAATTCCAAATACGCTATACCAAATGATTGACCATCTTTATACGGAATCAATGCACTTATACAACCATCTCCTCCAAACATATTCAACAACATGTCATCTGTGAAAACATCATCAACATTATAAACGGTAACCATGACACACATTTTTGGTATTTTGTGGTTTGCGTTGTTTTTTCCTTCTTTTTAATGTATCATATTAACGGCAGTAATTGTTGCATTAATTAAAGTAAATGAAACTAACCGCCGATCATCTTTGTTTCCTTCTTTCCGAGATCAAGAGGAAATCAAGTAAAAACGGCAGGGTTACCAAAAGATCACATATCATTACAAGACCTACACAGAGAGAGAAAGAGAGACTATCTGGGGTAAAAACTCAATTAAAGCATCGATATATCATTCTATGTACATATATGTATATATTTATATCTGGTATTAAAATGATATGATTGTTATCTAGTAAAACAAAAAATTATGAACAAATTATCAATCAAATTTATTTTTTGGCAGCAGCTCTTTTGGCAGCTAAAGTTTTAGCGGTACCTTGTAAAGCGTGTTTGTGGTTTCTCTTGAATTTTGGATCAACACCTTTCAAAGAAGGGTATTTGTTGGTCTTTGGTTTTTTAATACCGTTTCTGTGAGCCTTTTTGGTTTGGTTGTGAGCGGTATGATTTTTGGATTTAGCCATTTTCTGTTTTGAAAAAAAATGTTTCGAAGGTAAAATTATCGTTGTAATAATTGATATCATCGTAAATAAAATTGTTAGTAAAAAGGGGGGTTCTTTTTTTTATTTTCGCTATTAGAATTTATCAAAAGACACTTAATTGATTGATATTGTGGCATACATGGGGGTGGAACGCGTTATACGTAAGTACAGTTTGCACTTTGGAAAACTCAATGCTCTTTTGATAGATTGATACTATCTGTGGTTCTTGTTTTCTTCTTCAAACTGTTGTTAACTTGATGCACATGCTTCTTTTTCTTTTCCGCATGTTGAGCGGTACTCTATGCATAACCTATTTCTTTTTCGTGATGCACTACTCAACATTCTTTGATGCCTTACATT
>JAKTSY010000027.1:0-78571 GCA_030580555.1 Hanseniaspora taiwanica (nom. inval.) | reverse complement strand
GAGTTCAAGTTCTCATCGACACCAGTGAATGTTTTGGACATTGTGACACACCCCGTTGATGCGTCAATGAAGTTTTTGTTGATTGTGGAGAACAAGAGTTCGAACATTCCAAGAACAGTTACATTGGATTTCAGCGAGGTTTTCAAGAGACAGTGTGTTTTTAAATTTGCAGATTCCAAGACTGATGATTATGATTATTTTCCACTTCGCCATCCAGATTCCAAATGTCTATTTGGTCATGAGGCTGAGTATTTAAAAAGAATCAAAGATGATTGTTACATTGGAATGGCACCTTTGAAAGAAGCTTACCGTATTACTGCCAATTGTTCATGCACAAGAGAAGACTTTGAGTGTGATTACAACTATTACAAGAGCAGTGATGGTACGTGTAAGCTTGTTGATGGGTTATCAGCACGGGATCCTCTTGAAGTTTGTGGCAAGAATGATAATCTTATTGAATTTTTCATGCCAACAGGGTATAGAAAGATTCCACAATCAACGTGTCAAGGTGGAAAACAATTAGACAAGGGTTCGATGGTACCAAAGGCTTGCCCAGGTAAAGAAAGAGAATTTAAATCATTACACAGTATGAGTTTCATTTCTAAATTTTTCGTATTCGTTATTCCATTATTTGTTATGTTATTTGCAATTTGGTTTGTTTATGATCGTGGTATTAGAAGAAACGGCGGATTTTCACGTTTTGGTGAAATCAGATTAAATGATGAAGACGATCTTGTTGAGGAAACGTTCAGTGATGTTGTTGTTAATAAAATTGTTCAATTTGGTGTTTCAACATTTCAAGGATTCCATTCAATGTTTGTTTATGTTAAAAAACCAATAAAAGGATTATTGAATAAGATGACAGGTTTATTTGGAGTTTCCAGATTCTCTGAAAACAACGGACCAAGATATTCATCATTAGTGCATGATCAATTTATGAATGATGCTGATGATTTATTAAGTGGACACGATGATGATGCAAATGATTTAACCACTCTGAATAGTAGCGATATAACTTTTGACATTAATGATACAAAAAATAATAGTGAAGATGAAACTACTCATTTTGCGCCATATTCTGATGGTGACGACTCTGATCATGATCAAGGTTCTGAAGAGAGACCATAGTGTGTGTATAGGTATATATATTAAACATTTTTGTTCAATTAACATTATAGTATAGTAATTTACATGTTTCATAACATTTCCAAAGAAGTATTGGTATTTTGGACAATCACCCCAGGAGAAAACTCGTCAGGTATAAATTTTTGTTTATAAAAGAAGAAACATGTTCATCGACATGGTATACGATTGAAATTTATACCATGCTATATTTATTTGTTCATTGAATAATTCCATGAAAAGTCGTTTGCTGAGAAAAAAAAACCTGGTTATACCAGAGAGATCAATCAAAACTGAATGAATCATTTTGGAATATTTTTGAAGCTATTATAGAAACTGAAAATCAAAAAGGTTTTCGAGTCACTAGTTGTTTTATTTGCTACTCCTAATAAAGATATAACAAACAAAAAGGCTTCATATATCTATATACAACTTTTGTTGGCTTAAAAGTATCTCAATTCAGATTTATTCGTGCCGTAATGTTATTAGCTGCTCATCGTTTAATAATGAGGGTAATCAAAACATTACAAGCACTTTTGGTGACGTGTATCAGATCTGTAACATCCTAGCAATGTTCAATTTGGCTCAATTCAAGAGAAAGTCACTACAAAAAAGCATTGTTAGATTTGCATCTTATATTAATAGATGCATCTCTTAATGCAAAACTTACAAACTGTTATGTTTTTTGAGTGCTATTATAGAGTTATTCCATGTATAAAAAAAAACCATAAACGGAAAGGGCTTTGAACAATTAATGGTATATTCGGGTAAAACAAACGCGATCACGCGACTTTCTGCTTTTAAAGTTGTTGGCCCCTTCACAAGCACAAGAAAGAACAGATGAGTGATGGAATGGTAGCATTAAAAAAGTAGATCAGAGCCAAAGATCCAAACAAGATGTACAAGGAATGGATGTATTACGAGTTGAAAATGACTACGCAGAGTGGTTCCCTCGACAAAGAGTCCTCTTTCGACACAATGACTTGGAAAAGGTTTTTTTTGCTTGCGTTTCAAAAATATCACGGTCTGTTTGGCCAAGGGATTGAATACTATTTACTTAGTATAGACAACAACAGCGAAAACAACAAGCACAGAGCGTTTGTGAAAGTTGCTTATTTCGACAGAGAGACGTTTGCCTCGGCCGTTACGGCTTATATATCTACTGCAAACGATCTCCACGAGTATCCGTTGGTGATTCTTACACAACAGGAGACTAACAATATTTGCGATTTGAAAGTAGGCAAAGACGACACTTTGTGGTGGAAAAGGGAATGTGAAGAAGTCACAGAGGAGAATGCCATTTGAAAAACCCACACGAGGTGTTTGGGTCGTTAGGGTCTGCTCCACGCGGCTTGCCACATACCCAGAACTTCTTACCAAAATTCCCCTGCGTCTTTGATGTTCGTAACACGGCGTTCTCCTTGTGTTTGCACTGAGGAACATTCCCAAAAGCAGCAATGATCTTGCGGCCTAGTTCGGAGCTCTCTATTGTAAACTTGGATTTGGGTTTTGGTGTATTATTATTACTTTGTGTATCTCTCTTAATCATGCTGTTATCATCACTTATAGGCATAGACTCCGTCTCGCTGTCGTCACTTTCATCTTGCACAAAGAGACCCTTAAACGGTTTTTCTTCTGGTTTTTGCAGAACGCTTTGCTGCTGCGGGGGGTTTTTTTCCACAGTCTTAAAGAATGAGTCGATTCTTGGAGGTGCAGTAAGGGTTGGTTTTTTCTTTGCAGGGGCGTTTCTGCTTTCGAGAATATCAGTAACTTTCCTTTTCTTGAACATGTCAAGAATGTTGCCCGAGATTAATTTGTAATGATATTTGCATTCAAACTTGGGAATACCAGGGACATGATTTATACACTCAATCGGTGACAAAATCTCTAAATCAGTGTATATCGGACAGTGGTCGGATCCCTGTACACTTGGTAAGATATCTGATCCTTTCACTGCAAGTGAGTCAGACACAAATATGTAGTCTACCCGGGAGCCGTAGTTCATTGGCCGGCAGTTCAGTAATGTATTCCAAACAGTGTACATTCCTTGTCTATCATACCCCTGGCTTAATCTCGTAGAATCATAGAGAAACCCGCTTGCTCTGCACTTTTCGTCCCAGGAGTCCAGCAATTGTTTGTTCAGCAAGAGTCTGGAAGGTTTTGTCTCGTTAATGAATTCCAAAGCGTTGTCCCCACCCTCACTCTCTAGATAATCAGCACTGTCAATGGCATCTTTACATACGTTGATGTCTCCCATGATCACCACTGTTTTCCCCATTTCTCTCAAATTTTGCGCCCTCTTAAACAAGACTTGCAAGAATTGCATCCGAAACAATTCTCCCTCCTTGGTGCCCATTGAATTAGCA
Organism: Hanseniaspora taiwanica (nom. inval.); assembly: GCA_030580555.1. NCBI lineage: Eukaryota > Fungi > Ascomycota > Saccharomycetes > Saccharomycodales > Saccharomycodaceae > Hanseniaspora > Hanseniaspora taiwanica (nom. inval.). The sequence goes on along the minus strand of JAKTSY010000027.1, from coordinate 75,083 downwards.
GGACAGTAGCACGAAAAGATTACCATTTGGGACGAGAGTTCCACTATCACGCATCTTCCCTGAGAGTCCAACTCTAAAGCCCTTGTAAGGTCGTTCCCGTATATTTCATCAACCCCTTCGTACCCACCAATCCCAGCACCTGGGTCGTCACGGTACGTGGTGTTTGCGGTAGCTGTTTGTGAGGCAAACAGTTGAGATTTGGCACTCCCTGGTTTTGTCACCTCCAGGAGTCCAGTGACCCCCTCCTCAGCCTTAACAACTTGCAAGAGATTGTACAGTGGGTGAGTGCTGCTGTTGATTTTCCTAATCCAGCACCCGACCCCAGAGTAGCCCATTTTTTTTTTAGAAAGTGAGATGAAAGAGTGGTAGTGGTGCAACTTCCCGTACTTCTGCATAGTGTCCCTTGAGGTTTTCAATTCTTGGAATGTGATGATATCTGCACCAAATGCTTCAAAAACAGCATCGAGCGACCCGCTCATCTTGTTGAAAGGGTGGTACTGGAAGAACGTCTTGATTCCGTTCACATTAAAACTCACAAGCCTAATCTCGACACCGTGTTTATCTCGAGGTATGAGTCTTGTCCCGTCATTTTCCATCTCTGAAATTCTTGGGTTCTTGTCTATTAAAGTGTTGGTCTTTATTTTTTTTCTATTATTTTTTTTTTCATTAATTTTTTTTTATTAAACCTGTCATGTACCGCGGCTAACAGAGATATATTACCTACACACTGACTACAAAGATTACTTAATTTTACTGGATTTTGACTTGATAAAATTGTAGATAGTTCTTCTTTCACTGTAGATAATCACACATAGCAAGAAGAGTGCTAGAATAAAGTTTATGGAAAGCTCTCTTAAGTTCTTGGTGTATCCGCCGAGGAAAAACCAGTCGACAAACCAAACAACAAGACTTAAAAACAGTGTTATCTTGAAGTTTTGAAAATTGACGATGATTGAGGATCCACCGTGGTACAGGTTTTTGTAGAAAGTGTTGATGAAGATAACACAGTAGATAATTCTTATACTCATGTTGATAATATTACTGTATATCAAACCTTCCAAAGATAGTTTCATTTTCGCAATTAAAATGTAGCAGTTTACAAGAAACACACCACTTAAAACCATCATGATATAAGAATGTTTCAAAATCTGGTCACCACTGGCCACACTCTGAAAAAAAGCTTCAAAGATACCGTTTAGTGACAAAAAGGGTAGGTAGAAACAGTATGTTCTGATTGTTTCCAAAACACTTGTTGATGACCACTTGGACCCAATCAAATATCTCAACAGGTACGAAGAATTGATTGGACCAAAAATTACAATCATGATGGTCAAGTAAATGTAAAATTTGGTCAAGTTGATCAACACGTCCACACTCAATTTCAAATTGGCATTGGATTTCTTGGATAAAAGTCTAGTCAAAAACAATCTCAATGCTTCTTCTATTGGTGCAAAAAGTAGTCTGGTAACTAAAGACCCGTAGTTCGACAACAATGAATAAATACCTTGTTCTTCAATGGTGCACAAGGAATTGATAATAAATTTGTCACCCTCAGTCAAAAGATGTTTGAAACACATTTGGAAGTACACTTTTTTGAAATGTTGTAAGATCTCATTTTGAAAATAAAACCCATGGGTTTTGTTTGGCAGATTGATCTTGGTCAATTTCAACTGGAAAGATTTCAAAGGTTGCAATTCCAACATATAGTTCCTGTAATACAACACTAGCAAAGTCAAAGAGTGGGTCAATTTGCTTAGTGCAAACGCCAAGATAGCCACTCCTTCTTCTCTCAAATCGTTATGAAGCTCTAATCCATTCTTTCCATTGATCTTAGTTTCATGGAAGTAAACCACGGCAAAATTGATAAAACAGGAAACGGTCACTGCGCAACCTTCGTATTGAGATCTGATCTTGTAATTTAACAAGTACTGGTGAATATTGAAAAACGGTTCACTCAGCAACTCAATTATGATACTTGACCAAAGAATTAAAATGCTCAATCCAAAATAGGGCAATCGAGTGAAATATTCGTTTAAATTTGTGTACTGCCACAGAAACAACCCAATCGAAAGAGGACATCCAATAACAATGGGAATATACGAAAAATTGATGATACTTTGCATGATCGTGTGACTGGTTTCCTCTCCGCCTTCTTCGTAATCTTCATCGTTCTCCGACTCATAACTATCCTTCTTAGACGTTTTCTTCTCCAATAGTAAGTCGTCTTGTGGTTCGGACTTTGCGCTGTTGTTGTACGTTTTCTGGATTCTCAACGTAGATAATCTGATGGCCTCCCTACTGAAAAACAGAGCTGTGGCTTGTAAAAAACCTAAAAAAGCAGTAATACCAAAAATCTTTGGTGACAAGTACCTCACTAGCATACTGTTTAGCAGGAAACTCAGAATCTTGGTTAGAAACTGCGTGAGCATTAGGAACGTCACACCCTTGGTGGACTTAGACAAAATACTCTCGTGTGCCATTGTTTGTTGCTGTTTGTTGCTGTTTGTTGCTGCTTGTTGCTCGTTGCTGTTTGTTGCTCGTTGTTTTGATTTACATGTCTACATCTTCTTCTCTTCTTCGTAAAATGGAGCTTAATTTCAATCTGAACAGCTCACGCTGCCAACAAAAGTAAAGCATAATCACGTGGTCACACATCACGTTCTATACTTTGAGTTACCCAACTTAACAAATTTTAACACAGGAGAGGGTAAGCGCAAACGTTTTATCTTTCTTCTGATTGGCTAATGGAGAGACAAGTTTGTCCAAAGAACATGGTTCTTGGACCCTTGGTGTTGAGTTATCATCTGAAACAACAATCTATTGATTATTAGGGCTCCCAAACAATTTATTAATAGACCTCCCAATCAAACAAATTTCAGGATGAACGACGCCCACGAGGAGCCGCCAGTAAGCGATAGTTACAACAAACTGCTCAAGTCATTGACTGAACAAGACAGACTGCTGCCAATCAACAATGTCAGCAAACTCATGAAGAGTGTTTTGCCACAGAGTGCTAAAGTGTCTAGAGAAGCCAAGGAGTGTGTGCAAGAGTGTGTCAGCGAGTTTATCTCTTTTGTGACAAGCGAGGCGAGTGAGCGGTGTTTGATCGACAGCAGAAAGACTGTTAGTGGGGAGGATATACTTCGTTCGTTGGAAGATTTGGGATTTGAAAACTATACAGAAGTGTTGAAGATTTATTTGGCCAAGTATAGAGAGTTCCAGATGATGAAGAGTGTTGTGAACGTTGCAGATATTGCGGATGTTGCCAAAACCAACGAAGACAAAGAGACATCTGTTTTAAAAGAGGAGTCTGGTGTTAGTGAAAAAGTGAGCACCAAGAGCACTGAGAGCTCTGATATGTCACAGGTCAAAGACGTTCTCGAAAAAGACAAACCAAAGCAGTGAGACTGCCAACTAGGAAAATAGACAGATTAGGAATGACACAAAGAGAGATGGCGTGTAAATAGACATATATAGCCATGACAACAACACGTATGTACCCAATACAACTAGTATTCTCTTTCTTATTCTTTAGAACAACCACCACCATCAATGGTGAATTGCACCCTATATCACGTGCACACGCGATTATAAATTCAAGGTTTTTCAACTACTGTGTGTGTCAAAGGATTTTTCTCATATTCACAATCTTGCCACTGCAAACACTGTTTATTTCAAGTTACAGAAGATAGAAAAGAATACAGATACCAACAAGCCTGGGTTCAACATGAGAAGAATCATTGCTAAACAAAATCCAAGGTTGCTCAATGGTGGCCTACGCAGACTTGCCAGTACAAACAGCAAAATACTGGCTTCACCAAGCAACCACCATAACCTGTCCCAAAACGTTCCTTTGAACTTATTGAACCAAAACAGCTCTTCAACAAGCTCAGTGAACAGCAGAGAATTGCAAAATTTTGCTCAATACACGTCTACAATTGAAAAAACTATTACTGAAAAGGGGAAAACTTACGAGTTAAAAAAAGATGACAAGTCAGATGATAAGAACACTGTACAGAAGGAAGAGGAACCTGCTGAAAAGGACTCTGTAAAAGACGTTGTCAAGGATACCGTCAAGGAAAATAGAAATGAAGCTGTTAAAACCAGCTCTAAAGTATCATCATCCACATCATCATCTTCTTCGCTCATCAATAATTCAAACGAGGGGAATGGGAATCCACCAATCAAACCAGAAAACATAGAAAACTTTCCAGAGCTATTGGCAGTGCCTGTGGTGAGCAGACCGCTGTTTCCCGGATTTTACAAACCTTTGACAATCAAAGATCCACAAGTCATCAATGCTATTGAAGTGATGATCGAACAGAAACAAGAATACATTGCTTGCTTTGTTTTAAAAAACAGTGAGAAAGATACAGACGTTATTAGTTCCAAAAATGATGTTTACGGAATAGGTGTTCTTGCACAGATCACCAAGTTTATTGAGCACAACGATGGAAGTGTTACCATTATCGTGTATCCTCACAGAAGGGTTCTTCTTGATGAGATTACTAAAGTTCCGATTTTGAAAAAAGATGACAGCGGCATGGCTGCAACCCCTGAAGAAATTGCAAAATTGGAAACTGAATCAGCAGAAAGTGAAATTTCAAAAGTGGAAAACTCAGATTTGCTATTGCAAAAAAATGAGTCAGAAAAATCAGAAGAGGCTCCTGAACCTACAGCGTTTTTGCAAAAATTTAACGTCTCGCTAGTCAAAGTATCAGGATTAAAAGACTTGGAATGTGTTAAAAATCCAAATGTGAATGCTACAATTGCTGAAATTCTAAAAGTTTTCAAAGACATTGCCAACTACAACGCATTATTTAAAGATCAAATATCTGAATTTGCTCAAGGTGCCGGTGCAGCTTCACCAAATGCTTTTGAAGAACCAGCCAAATTAGCTGATTTTGCTGCCGCAGTGTCTGCTGGTGAAGAATCAGAATTACAAGCCATTTTAGAAGAACTAAACATTGAAGAAAGACTTTTGAAGTCTTTGATGGTTTTGAAAAAAGAGTTTATGACTGCTCAATTGCAAAGTAAAATTGCCAAAGATGTGGAAAACAAAATCCAGAAAAGACAAAAAGAGTATTATTTAATGGAACAATTGAAAGGGATCAAAGCTGAACTAGGTATTGACGATGGAAGAGATAAGTTGATTCAGTCTTTGAAAGAAAAAGCTTCAAAATTGAACATGCCTGAAAATGTGGAAAAAGTGTTTAATGATGAAATTAATAAATTAAACACTTTGGAAACCTCGATGAGTGAATACGGTGTAGTAAGAAACTACTTGGATTGGATTACTTCCATTCCTTGGGGGGTTACGTCTAAAGAACAGTACAACATCACTGAGGCAAAAAAAATCTTAGAAGAAGACCATTACGGAATGAAAGACGTGAAGGATAGAATCTTGGAGTTCATAGCTGTTTCCAAACTCTTGGGGAAAGTCAGTGGTAAGATTATTTGCTTTGTTGGACCTCCAGGTGTTGGGAAAACCTCTATTGGTAAATCGATTGCTTCTTCCTTGAACAGAAAATTTTCAAGATTTTCAGTAGGTGGTATGACCGATGTTGCGGAGATTAAAGGTCATAGAAGAACTTATATTGGTGCTTTACCAGGTAGAATTATTCAATCCTTGAAAAAATGTGATACCACAAACCCATTGATTCTTATTGATGAAATTGACAAAATTGGTCACGGTGGTGTTCATGGAGACCCAAGTGCTGCTTTGCTGGAATTGCTAGATCCTGAACAGAACTTTGCCTTCTTGGACAACTACCTTGATATTAGCATTGATCTATCAAAAGTTTTGTTTGTTTGTACTGCCAATACTCTGGAAACTATTCCAAGACCTTTGTTGGACAGAATGGAAGTTATTGAAGTTTCGGGCTACGTTGAAGATGAAAAATTACAAATCGTCAACAAATATTTATCGCCAGCAGCTAAAAAAGCTAACGGTTTGGAAAATGCTCATGTTACTTTGACCGATGATGCTGTTTTGAGTCTTATTAAAAACTACTGTAGAGAAAGTGGTGTGAGAAACTTGAAAAAACATGTGGAGAAAATTTACAGAAAAACTGCTTTAAAGATAGTCAACGAGCTGGGTATCTCTGAAACTGAATCTCCTCCTGCTAAAGAGACTACAGCGTCTATTGAAAAAGAAGTTACTGAAGCAACACCTATCGTTGTTCCTGATTCAATCAAAATCGATATAACAGAAAAAAACTTGAAAGACTACGTGGGTCCAGCAATTTTCACCAAAGACAGATTGTATGATGTGACACCTCCAGGGGTTGTCATGGGTTTGGCATGGACCAGTATGGGTGGGTGTGCGTTGTATGTAGAAAGTGTTTTAGAACAACCGCTATTCAACACCAAACATGCATCTTTTGAAAGAACTGGTAAGTTGGGTGATGTTATGAAGGAATCCTCTAGACTGGCTTACTCTTTCAGTAAGATGTATCTATCTAAAAAGTTCCCCGACAACAGGTTTTTCGAAAAAGCTTCTATTCATTTGCATTGTCCTGAGGGTGCTATTCCAAAAGATGGTCCTTCTGCCGGTGTGACCATGGCCTCCTCTTTTCTGTCTTTGGCTTTGAACAGACCTATTGCTCCAACAGTGGCCATGACTGGTGAATTGACTCTAACTGGAAAAGTGTTGAGAATTGGTGGGTTGAAAGAAAAAGCTATTGCAGCCAAGAGATCCGGTGCGAAAACAATCATTTTCCCAATCGACAATCTTTCAGATTGGGAAGACTTGCCTGAAAAAGTCAGAGAGGGGTTGGACCCGTTGCCTGCCGAATGGTACGACCAAGTCTACGATAAATTATTCCCTGAGATCACTGTAAAAGAAGGGAATGAGGTCTGGAAAGAAGATTTTGCAAAGATAGATGCAAAGGAAAGCAGCAAGAAGAATTGAGGTTGTTAAACAGTTTTTTGTGTATCTCCTGTATAGAGTTATAATGAATAAGTCATTTGCATTTTGTAATGTTGATTTGATGAATTTTTTTCCGAACAGTTTATATTTGAGGGGAAATGTTTGTCTTGACAAACAGACCTTGACAAAGAGGAGAAGGGAGAAGTAGAGGAAAAGTAGAGGAGAAGAGAGAAGTAGAAGAGAAAGCAGAGATGTTGCAAAGAAAAGTATTTACAGTAGTGTGCAGGCGGTTGCAATCGAACTTGTCACCAAGAGTACTAGAAGTTCTAGAAAACCACGAGATACTTTCATCGACACAGGCGTTCATCAACGGAGAGTATGTGGATAGTTTGAGGACGGAAGAAATGCAAGATGAGGAGGTAACGTTTGACGTTATCAATCCTTCTACTTCAGAGTCCATTGCCAAAGTTAGTAACATGGGTATCAGTGACTACAACAGAGCAATATCTGCAGCCCATGCATCGTTCACCTCCACGCGTTACACGGTGTCTGGTCGAGAAAGGTCTCAGTGGCTATACAATATACATGAACTCATACGTGAAAACCATTTGGATCTTGCCAAAATAATCACATTGGAAAATGGAAAAACTTTGAAAGAGTCGCTCGCAGAGATCGAGTACTCTGCAAGCTACTTTAAGTGGTTTGCTGAAGAAGCCCCTAGAATATACGGGTCGATCATTCCGAGTTCTTCTTTACCACAGAAAGAAATCCACACTAAGAGACAGCCATTGGGAGTTGTTGGGATTCTTACACCGTGGAACTTCCCAAGTGCGATGATTGCACGGAAGTTGGCTGCAGCAATTGCTACGGGAAACAGTGCAGTGATCAAGCCGGCCAAGGAAACCCCCTTGAGCGGGTTGGTCTTTGGTTGGCTGTCTGAGAAAGCTGGCATGCCCAAGGGCTTGGTCAACGTTTTACCAACGACTTATAGAGAGACTGTAGGGAATTTTATGGTGAGTAATCCTTTGGTGAAGAAGATCAGTTTTACCGGGTCCACTTCTGTGGGCAAAAAACTTTTGCAACAAGGCTACGCAACAGATGGCAATCCTGGCTTTGTGAAGTATTCCATGGAGCTTGGTGGGAATGCACCCTTTATCATTGATCAATCAGCAGATTTGAACAAAGCACTACTGGGGCTTATCAACAACAAGTTCCGCGGGTCTGGTCAAACGTGTATTAGTGCCAACCGAGTTTACGTTCACGACTCGGTGTATGATACGTTTGCAGGTATGTTGAAGCAACACGTTGAAAGCGAATTCAAACTAGGCGATGGGTTTGACAGTTTGGCAACACACGGCCCCTTGATTCACCAAGGCGCCATTGATCGTATTGTCACCTTGGTGCAGGACGCCAAGGTCAAGGGAGCCAAGATAGTCACTGGTGGGACGCGGGCCTCGAGTGTTGGTCCGTTGTTCTACCACCCAACTGTTTTAACAGAGGTGGACACCACAATGAAAATATACCACGAAGAGATTTTTGGGCCCGTGTGCTCGTTGATCCGGTACAGCGAGAGCATTGACAACCTTATTGCCAAGTGTAACCAGTCACCATATGGGTTGGCTGCCTATTTGTACAGTCAAGACATGCACACGATCCACACAGTCTCACGCCTTTTGGACACCGGTATGCTTGGCGTAAACACTGCTGGTATTAGCGATTGTGCAATGCCGTTTGGAGGTGTCAAAAGCTCTGGTTTTGGAAGAGAGGGTTCCCTGCACGGGGTTGAAGATTACACAGAATTGAAATCCGTTGTTTATGAGTATTAAACGTTATATATATTAAAAATTTATTTATTTCGACTTGAAAAACTCTTGTATGTCTTCCTTTGATACGATTTTATTTGTGTCTGCAAAAGGTTTTAAAAATTTCTTTAAATTTTCCTTCAACTCGTTAATTTTCTCTAAGCTGCTGATCGCAATGTCTCTTTGAACATGTGTGGTTAATGCTTGTGATGCCAATGCGTACGATGATGTATCTTCGTCATCGTCCTTTGGCGGCTGATAGATGGGTTCTGGGTTAACTAAAGAAGTGCCTATTGTGGTTAGGAATTTATGTAGGTATGGATGTGTCACTGAGAGCTGTTTATCATTTTGGAGCTTTTCATGAAGAAACTTGCTACAATCTTTTTTAATGAATAGTGCATAGGACAGTTCTTGTTGTTCGTCCTCTTTGCGGATTCTCTTATCACCAACTTGAAAATCGTGTGCAACTTTAAAGAGAGTAATTTCATTTTGAAAGGCAGAAACAAAGTCATTGAAAAATTTCGCATAACCATTGACACATTTCCAACATATGAACATATCAAAATCAGTCAAATCCGGTGTTGTAGAGTTCTTTTCCTTCCCATTATTAATACAGTAATCATGGTACCAGTCTTCATTACACTCCAGACCAAAACAGCACTGTATCATCTCACCGGTCTCAGTCTCTGGATCGTAAGCTTTGTTGCAACAACAAAACTTGTTTTGAAAGTTATGGCAGTATGTGTTAGTATACGAGGGGATATCTGGTGTTGTGTTTTTCCGTATTTGGCACAACTGCCCTTTAGAGCTTTTCTCTGTCCCACAGTCACAAGTGAAATCGCGCTTCGTAAACAACTCTATTAAGTGGTGCTTTGCGTGGCACTGTATCGAGCACGAGTAACACACACCGATACTTTTGCAATCAAGACATGCATAAACCTCCTGTCTTAAACCCCCCATACTGTACGTGCATGTGTCGGGACTAAAGGGCATTGCCTCCCTTGCCTCTTTCTCAAGCGCCTGCTCCTTGGCCAAGTACTCCACTGCATTGGTGGTTTCTTCGTTAGACATGTTTCCTGGGGCGAGTCTGTGTGTTGATTACTCAGATCCTTATCTGTTTTACCACCTTGCTTCGGTCGGAACTTCAAGTCAAGCATCTTCTCCTAAATGAGTCACCTGCTCAGTCGCTCGTCTAGCCACATGCCTCTGTTCTGCCTAACTTTTTTTATTTGCTCTTTTTCTGCCCAGCAATTCCCGCACAACAAAAAAGTTTGGTCTCGATGGAAATATTTGCTCAACAGACATCTTGGCAGACACCACCGTGCTAGGAACGAGCATATATTGTTGTGGGGAAAGAGTAGGGTGGATAAGGTGTTTTTGTGAGAAGTTATGATTCTTATTGTGAGGGAAAATGTTGGAATAAATACAAGAGATGATTCATATAAGCTCTTTTGCTCGTTTCTGTAGGCATATGAGCATTTAATTATTGTTATAGATTTACTAGTAGGTTGCAAGAATAAATATTTCGTATATAAATATAACTATATATTACAAATATATCCCACTGGTATCAAAACAAGAAGCAGAAAAACCATCAAAAAATTCTCAAAAAACAATGTACGCTGCTACTATCTTAGGTTTATCATTATTATCTGCATTTGCCCATGCTGAAGAAAGTGTTATGGTTGAAACCAAAAATGCCACTTCTACCGTGAAAGCTGCTTCTACCGGTACCATGTTGATGACAATGCCAATGAAAATGTCTATGGACGGTTCTGTTTACACTTCTGATATGGCAATGAGCATGTTCATGACTACCACAACTGATCTTGTTTCCACCTACGAAGAGCTATCCACCATGACTATGTCTGTGGCTGCAGCCAACTCAACAACAACTGCTGCTGTTGTTCACAACTCCACCTCTTCTGCTAACAACGGTTCTTCTTCAACCAATTCTACTTCTTCTGCCACAGGTTCGAAAACCTCCAAAAACGGTGCTTCTTTGAACTTGGCCAACTCTGGTTTAGTTGCCTTGGCTGCCATTGCCCTGTTATAAGAACTGTCTAACTATATATCTACCTATCTAGTGTGTATCTTTAATATCAACGTTGTAAATATCGAACTCGTCTTTCCCTCTATGCACTTAATTTTGGAGTTCCGAGTAGGCGGTTCTGTGAAATTTTAATTACTTTTTTTCAAGAAGGTTGTTAAATTTCCTAAATAGTCATTGACGTAAAACAACATTGTTACCAAATATTCACATCAACCGAATCTGGAAATCTACAAATAAACAAAGGAAATATCAAACCAAACAAGTCAAAAACTTATCCTGTATAAAGACATGTCGAGTCCACCACCACCGTTGCCACCTTCAAGCTTTCATGATGGAGATGAACAACCACAAAACAACAATTTAAACTCGAGTCCTACTAATATCGGAGGAGGAAATAGAAGAAGAAGAAGAGAAATTACATTTGAAAGTGATAGCGATGACAGCGATGATAGCGATGTTGAGCCGCGTGCAGGAGGTGGCCAGCTACAACAAGTATCTTTAAACCCACCATTACTTCCTTCATCCCCACAGGCACCAATTCCTGAAGACAAAGACAATGACGATGAAGACGGTATTCAGAGACACGGATTTTTGCCCTCTTCACCAGGAGGTAGAAGTCACACCGGTGGGTTGTTCGTTAACGACGATGACGATGACGAAGACGGTGAAGCTGCTGAGGGCGATGCTGGTCTGGGAGGCAACGCTTACGACTTTGGGGACGTGCCTGAACTAGAAGAAGAAGGTCAATTTGTTGATGACGATGACGATGAAGGTGTAGAAAACAGTCAAAGAAGACCACACAATGGAAGAACCCAAGGTGGTCTTTTGGATCCTGCTGATGATCTGGACGAGTTGGAAGAACAGATGAACGAAGTGGATTTGATGGACGACAACATGGAGAGGGACTACGTAGCAAGAGACAAAGAGGACCAGTACGATCTTGAAGACGAAAACATTGACAACAGGAAACAAAGAGAACTCGATATTGCCAGTAGAAGAAGAATTGACCAGCACCTAGACCAGAGAGACAGGCTAATGTCCAACAGGCAGGAAGCTTATCTTGGTGACGATGAAGACGATGAACAAGGAGCTCTTGGAGGTGATACAAGACTGGATCAGTACGGGATGCCGATCCAGCAAAAAAGAAGAAGACGTCACCAGTACGAAACCCAAGACAACGACGACCTGCTAATGTCTGATTTGGAAGACGTCGAGGGAGATGATCCCTTGCAGCAGGAGTTGACGCTGGAAACGTTGAGTGATGTGAGAGCACCAAGTTTCAGCGAGTGGATCACACAACCTATTGTTTCTAGAACCATTGCTCGTGAATTGAAATCTTTCTTGCTAGAATATACCGACGAGTACGGGAGATCGGTTTATGGTTCCCGTATTAGAACACTGGGTGAACTGAATAGTGAATCTTTGGAAGTGAATTACAGACATCTTTCTGAATCCAAGGCCATTCTGGCGATTTTTCTGGCAAAATGTCCTGAGGAAATGTTGAAAATCTTTGACACTGTAGCTATGGAAGCTACTAAATTACATTACCCAGATTACGGAAGAATTCACTCTGAGATCCACGTAAGAATTTCAGATTATCCGGCAATCAACACGTTGAGACAACTTAGAGAGACTCATTTAAACTCTTTAATCAGAGTCTCTGGAGTTGTCACAAGAAGAACCGGTGTTTTCCCACAATTGAAATACGTAAAGTTCAACTGTTTGAAATGTAACGCTTTACTAGGACCGTATTTCCAGGATTCAAACGAAGAAGTGAAAATCTCTTATTGTACAAACTGTAGAAGTAAAGGACCGTTTAGAACAAACATGGAAAAGACCATTTACAGAAATTACCAAAGACTAACGTTGCAAGAAGCACCTGTAACAGTTCCAGCTGGTAGACTGCCAAGACACAGAGAAGTTATTTTGCTTTGGGACCTGGTAGATGTGGCCAAGCCAGGTGAAGAGGTGGACATCATTGGGATTTACAAAAACACTTATGACGGACAGTTGAACGCCAGAACTGGGTTCCCTGTTTTTGCTACTGTTATTGAAGCCAACGCTATAAAGAGAAGGGATGGGTTCAGTCAGAGTTTAGGTACCGGTAACAGATCTACAACACAAGCCAGTGGTGACAACGACGACGACGATGATATTATTGCAGATGACTCTGCACAGACAAACAATCCATCCGATTTTGCAGAGGGGTTAGATGTTTTTAGTTGGACTGAAGAAGATGAAAAAGAATTTCGGAAATTGAGCAGAGAAAGAGGGATTATCGACAAGATTATTTCTTCGATGGCTCCGTCGATCTACGGCCACAGAGACATCAAGACCTCTGTTGCGTGTTCTTTGTTTGGTGGTGTTTCCAAGAACGTGAACGGGAAACATGCGATTAGAGGGGACATCAATGTTTTACTGCTTGGTGATCCCGGAACAGCCAAGTCGCAAATATTGAAATATGTGGAAAAAACTGCACACAGGGCGATTTTTGCGACGGGTCAAGGTGCCTCTGCTGTTGGTTTGACAGCTAGTGTGAGAAAAGATCCAATTACCAAAGAATGGACTCTTGAAGGTGGAGCTCTAGTGCTGGCAGATAAAGGTGTTTGTTTGATTGATGAATTTGACAAAATGAACGACCAGGACAGGGTGTCTATCCACGAGGCAATGGAACAACAGAGCATTTCTATTTCCAAAGCCGGTATTGTTACTTCTTTGCAAGCAAGATGTTCTATTATTGCTGCTGCAAATCCTGTTGGTGGGAGATACAACTCCACACTGCCATTATCGCAAAACGTGCACTTGACTGAGCCGATTCTATCGAGATTTGATATCCTTTGTGTGGTCAGAGATTTAGTGGATGAAGCTACAGATGAGAGATTAGCTAATTTTGTTATTGATTCGCACATCAGATCGCATCCGAGCACGAATGCCAAGTCTCAGAACTTCAACAACAATCCGGGAGTAGTGGATATGGATGTGGAGATCAACAAGCTGAGAACACAGGCAGAGAAGGAAAACGAGATTTCACCAATTCCGCAAAGGTTGCTGATGAAGTATATCTACTATGCAAGAACCAAGTGTCAGCCCAAACTGCTTAACCTGGACCAGGACAAAGTGGGGAGAGTGTATGCTGATTTAAGAAGAGAGAGTATCACGACTGGGTCGTTCCCGATAACGGTGAGACATCTGGAGAGTATACTGAGAATTGCTGAATCGTTTGCCAAGATGAGGCTTTCGGAGTTTGTTTCTTCATACGATCTGGACCGTGCCATCAAGGTGACGGTGGACAGTTTTGTTGGAGCACAAAAGATCAGTGTGAGAAGACAGCTACAAAGAAGTTTTGCCATATATAATATCGACAACCGTAATGATTAGTTTATATAGAGTGTACATTTAATTTATTAAGCAGATGGCTCGGTAGATGGCTCGACAGAGGGCTCGACAGAAGTTTCAGCAGAAGCAGCGACTTCGGCGGCGATTTTGGCATCGGCGTTGGCTTTCTTGGCGGCAACCCCATCGTCCTGGCCTGTTTTCAAGTCTTTGTGTGTGGTTTCGACACCAAAGACTCTGAACAACAACTCGTGGGTGTCTTCTTTGCTGATCATCAAGTTACAACACTTTGAGCCGTTCCAGATAGGCAAGAACAAGTTTTCCAAAGATTCGTCTTGTCTGTTGAACAAAAGGAAAGCGCAACCGGTTGAGGCCTTTTTCAATTCTTCTGCAACAGCGGCGTCGAATTTTTCCAAGTCGTTGAAGTTAGGGAACGAGATGGTCATTAGAGTTTTCAAGAATTCTGGATTTGTGACTTCAAAGACTCTTTTGTTATTTTCGATGTGGTTTCTGATGATTGGTAGGGATTCGCTTTGGATTCTCCAGTTACATTCGATATCGCTTCTTTGTGCGACAAACAATTTGATCCCGGAGTAGATCAATTTCAATCTATCGTTGTTGTTTTCGATGATTCTTTTCAAGTTTCTTGACACGGTGTAGATTGTTCTACTTGGGTCACCTGTGGCGTTTCTCACTAGACAAGCTGATTTATCGAATTTGTCATCGATTCCGTAGAAGTTCCAGCACTTGACCAATTGCGGATGGTCAGCGGCAATAAAAGTGAAAGGTTCTTCGCACGCGTCTCTTGGTAATTTTTCCTTCTTGGTAGGCTTGGCGGCTTCATCGTTGGTCTTCATTTTCTTGGAGACCTCTGCATTTTCTTCTTCTTCTTCTTCTTCAACGACGTTTTGTTCTGGAGCAGCAGTTTCAGCGGTGGAGTATTTTTCAATCAAGGTGATGAAGAACCCACCGGTGTTTTGCATGTGTTGGTAGACTCTGACACAGTGTTCCAATTGAAATTCTTGTGCTTCTTCTGCAGTAGGAGGGAACATCTGTCTCTTTAGAGAGGTAGTTTCAGGGTTGTAAGGTTGTTGTTGTTCTGTCATTGTTCTGTCAAAGACTTTCCATGTGGACAAACCTTTGGCTCTTTTCAAAGCGGTCAATTTGTCTTTACAGTCCACCAGTCTGATTCTTTCGTTATTTTTCACATTGAATGGGTCTGAGTTGAATTTTCTCAAAGCTTGAGCAATAACTGCTTCATTTTCCATTGGATTTAATGAACAAGTAGAGTACACGGCTCTCCCACCGCATTGTAACAATTTCAAACCTCTCATCAAGATATTCAATTGGATATTGTGCAAGGCCAAACCACCTTGTGTGTTCCAATCTTTCCAAACATTGATGTTTTTACGCATGGTACCGTCACCTGAACAAGGAACATCACACAAGATTCTATCGAATTTGATGAAATTTTTTTTCCCACTGACTCCATCAATTGGATCAACGATTCTTGGGAAGAATTGTGCATCGTGGTTGACAACCAGCAAGTTTGGAGAGTTCAATCTTTTCAATTGATGAACCAACATGTGGGATCTTCTGAAATCAGCATCGTTGGCGATGACAAACCCAGTTGGTTCTGCAGTTGTTTTGTGCAAGCTTTCTATCAATTGGGCTGTTTTGGACCCTGGAGCAGCACACATGTCCAAGACTTTGTGGTGGGATTCCACTTCCAAAAACATTGGTGGAATCATGGAGACTGCTTCTTGTCTGTTGATATTCCCAATAGAGTTTTCCAAGACTAAGAATCTTTGGAATTTGGCAAACTGTTCGTTTTTACGGATAACACTCTTGGAGGCATCTAGTTGCCACCCTAGTTCTTCAGGATACCAAGGTAGAGCAAATGGAGCGTCCAGTTTGGTCTCTTCAAAAGTCAAATTACTCAAATTGTGTAGGAATTTTTCTTTGAAAAGGTGCAAAACTTCGCCGGCCTGTTTTCTCGACCCTGTGATTCTGAAAGTTAGGGGCAATTGAGACTGACAAGTTTTTTTGAACAGATCCCATTCTTCTTCTGGGATGATGCCTTGTTGTTTGTAGTAGGTTTCCCATTTTTCGTTTTCCTTTGGAACAGGGACCCAGTTGTCTCCACCGCGTCCGTCTCTTTGACCAAATGTCTTTCTACCTGTGTTGTTACCTCTTCTCTTTCCCTTTGCCATTCTTGTGTTGGTTTCTGTATATCTTTTTGTATTGTATTGTTTTTGGTAAATACCGATCATTGAATAAAAAATCAGAACTTTTGATGTAAAGCACACGGAGGACAAGAAGGAAAAAAGAAACGTTTTTCAAAAAAAAAAATTCATTAAATTATATATATAGGCACGTGACACGTATACAGATTATACACAAGATCTGGGCAGTGGTGGTGGCAGCAGTTTCTCCTTTCCGCTGTCACATGTTAGGTGTATGCACAAAAGACATCATTTCACTTCCCAAATCCTCTAGATCTGCATCTTCTTTTTTCACAAACCCTTCGATCCAACTCTCCACGAGCATACGAATCATAATAAGTGCAGACTCATCCAGTTTCCTAATCAAAAAGGGATATTTTTTAATAATCTGTTTTGACAAGTAGTAATGCAGTACGGCTACATCCACACCCTCACCGCCTTCATTTTCATCATCTTCTTCAGCAACCGGCAGTGGAATAACACTTTTCGAAGAAGAAGAAGAAGAAGAAGAGCCTCCTTTATTCAAACATTCAAATAACAGTTCATCGAAACTCTTGTAAACATATTGATTTGTCTCATTCACTGCATCGTTACAAACCTCATAAACCGAGTAATTCATCTTACTCTTCTTGTTTGTTCTTTCCCCTCTTAGTAGTCAATATATGTCCAAAAACAAAAACAAAAACAAAAAAAAAAATTAAAAGTCATAAGGTTTCAAAATAATTTGTTATCAAAGATGACTGGATTCATCCAAAAGTTCTCTTCTCCAAGTTAAACTTTGTCCGAATATGTATAAAATACAAATATTCGCATAACTTGATTTCTGTTTTATCCCGAAAGAGTAAAACATGGAATTATATTGTTTTGTGCAATCCTAAACGCCTCCAATACGGGCTGTTTACTGTTGTGATGGATGAAACTCCCCTACAACTTGAATTTTGTTGGTAAACAGAATAAAATTGAATTACCCTAAGGTTCGTCAATTTTTTATTACTTTTAGATTAAACAAAACTTACAGAAAAACGTGATTACTCTCGTTGTAAGATAATGTTATAACCCGTATAGATCGATTTAAAATAATACTTTAGGACACTACAATTTAGTATTCGCCCGAAAACAAGTTATGTGACAATCCCTATAAGGGTTGCCAAGACAAATAATGTATAAGGCTACAAAAGAACCCCAAGAAGATAATTCTGACCAATGAGAATGACTGATTTATATATCGAAATCATAACCAACGGATTCACTACTCTGCTTTAAAAGAATCAGGGTAGCAAACAACTGTCTGTTGAAAGGCTGGGTTGAACAACTCAAGAGCTGATTACCCTCTCACGTCTGGTGTATTAATTACTTCAAAAGAAGAAGCAATAATATCTTGCAGTCCAAACAAGTCGAACCGAAGATTCTTTAAAAACCAGAAATCCAAATTTAAAACCTATTGACTAAATAGTACCATTACAGTAATAGATTTATGATTTTTTTAGTCTTATATAGTTGTAATAGTACTGTTTGTGGTGTTTATTGTTTTTTTTTTTTTTCTTTTATGCCTTAGCCTTTGAACGACAAGATGATATTTATTACACTCTGTATGAATACAATACACCAAATCATCAATACACCAAAAGAAAAAAAAAAAAAATGAGTTCAAACAAAGAGGAACCTAAGGATAAAGAACTGGTTGATGGTATACAGTCATTGATCAATTTAGTCTTGGCCAAACAGGACAAATCAGTGCAGATAATCAAAGAGTACGAACTCAAGATTGAGAAATTAAACAAATTGATGAATCATCTTATGAAGATGGACAGTAGGAGTGAAGGAAATTTGCAGATCGATACAACAACACTGGATACAATACTGAGCAACGGATTGAAATACCACACAGAAGACGGAACAAAATACTGTATGATACCCGTTTGTGAAGAGAATCTGACGGAAACAAAAAAAGAAATCACAACAGAAACCAACAAGAGTAAAACAAGGAAAAAGAAAAATAATATACTATGTTCATATTGTAAAACAAAGGGACACACACGATCAAAATGTCCAAAGAGACTTACACAGTAGTTGTACATATATATATATATATATATATGTGTGTGTGTGGTAAGCCTAGGCAGCGGCTTCACTAAGGGCTTCTCTTCTAGCAGCGTCTTGTAAAAGACTTGTATCGATGATTTTTTTGTTTAGGTAGACGTATCTTATATTGGAGCCTCTGATGAAGAGATTCCGAATGGCTACAAGATGGGGCTGTTTATTGAAAATATCATTTGATGATGATGAGTTTAAAGGTTGTAAATTATCTAATTTTAAATTCAAAAATTGATCCACCGATTTCAATGTTCCTTGCACTTCTATACCGTTTTTCAACTCAACAACAACTTCTTGATCAACTAGGGTTTTAAATAATGAGAAAAATAGCATTTGTCTTGGTGTTGGTGTTGATGATCTGGTTTGTTGTGAAAGAGAGAGAGAGAGAGAGCGAGAGAGAGAGAGAGAGAGAGAGAGAAAATAGTTAACCTCTTTATTTTAAAAAAGTTAATAAAACACATCACATGACTTTGATAGCTATTATTACCACACACACACGTGCCTGTCACATGACTTTGCAGGTTTTCATTCAACAAGAAGTGAGATCTTTCCTCATAAGGGCTTGCGCTGTACCCAATTACGGTGTTGTGGCTGGAAAAGCAGTTAATACATCAAAATATTACAAAAAAAATTGCAATTAAAATCATCAACTTGAAAATGGAGTGAATCTTGTGTCAACTTTTAAGAAAAAGAGGCTTGGAATTGAAAAAAAACTGGACACACCTTGTTTTAAAAAATTAAACAACAACAACAACAACAACAACCTGATGTTAATCACTCACACAAGGTCTTTTCTTATCAAACATGGTGAAGTCATTGTATCCGGCACGTTAATTGGCTTTTGAAACAAAAAACAAAATGGAGAAAAAAACAAACAAATATAAAATTAAAAAAGACACCATCTGTGACATCAAGCAAACACGGCAAGGCGGAAAAGATTAAACTATTACCCTTTTGAGAGAGAGAGAAAAAAAAAAGCAAAAAAAAAAAAAACTGTGTAAACAATCATATTGAACTGACTCAATTTCATCACATTGGCACCCTTTTCTCGGTTTTGCCCCGATAAAAAAGAAAAAAAGAAAAAAAAGAAAAAGAAAAAGAAAAAAAAAAAAAGAGACAGCAACAATGAAGATAACAATTGCATTAAAATAATACAAAAGATTAACCCCTATTGTTAAAACTATATTAGTGAGAATGCTAAAACAAACAATTTTTATTCCCCACGGAACAAGATTGTAATCAAAATAAGAATGCATAAATTGATATTATTTATTTACAAAAAAAAAAAAAATGTAAACAGTATCAACCAAGACAATAGGAAATAAAGAGATTTACCTGTGTTTTGAAAGAGTATTTATTATCATTATTATTATTATTATTATCATTATTATTATTATTATTATCAATATTATCATATGATTATTAGATGTGTATGTACATGTATAAACTTACTCACTTGTATACAGTTGTCTGCGGTTAAGTTCAAGAACAATTGGCTCGAAAGTTTGTCTGAAAAGTTCCATGTTTTCATTTGTTTTTTCAATTCCATGGTCGATCAAATATAGTAGGTGGTTGTCTGCGTCGTTAGCCTTTGATTCTCTAAATTTTTTCAATATTCTTCTTTTCGTTACTTGTAAATGTGATGAAACCTGTTTAACCAGTCTTTTCTTTGTTGTTTTGAATTCAATATACATTGAAATTAACTCATTTCTGCCGTAGACTTTATCAAGAACTTTAATTCTGCAGAAATGGTCTTTTGGAATCAAATCAAGTGACTCTTCAAATGCATTACAAATTTGTTTTGTCCAAACACCGGGAAGTGAATTCTCTAAACTGCTATATGAAGAACGGTAATTTTTAACATTTTTTTTCCCACTACTATTATTATTAGCAGTTGGTGAAGGTTTTTCTGGAGAAGATAATAATGTTATAGATAATTCTTCAGAAAACACAGATGATGATGATGATGATGATGATGAAATTGAAGATATTGAAGATATTGAAGAGTTAGGAGCACGACAGTAATAATTCATTGGCCAATGTGCATAGCTTGTATCTTCGTCATGTACATTATATGATGGAGACGTGTAATTTGGAGTACTACAAGTATTCAAATATTGGCTTGTTACAAAATCAGATATTTTTCTATTTTTGCTACTGCCATAATTGGACAACAATACGTTTGGAGAAATTCCTTCAAGCATTTTCATAACTGGTTCCAATTCAGCAATATCCGCATCATCCAATTCGGTACCGTTACTCCATAAAGCATTGTCTTGTTGTTCTTGTTCTTGTGCTTCGTCTTCTTTGTCTTCTTCTTCGTACTCCTCTTGTTCTTTTCCGTAAAGATAGTTGTTTCCATACCTGCAACTATTAAAATCATTACACAATCGACTTGTTTCCAGGTCCAAAATATTTTTAAAAAACGGGGTCATCTGAGTGTTGTTGTTGTTGTTGTTGTTGTTGTTGTTGTTGTGCATTTCTAATTTTAAGCTTTCCTGCTTTTGATATATTTTTTGTTCATTTTTTTTAAAAATTCTATTTCCCTCTTTTCATATAACGATAACCACTATTCTTTATATATAAAAATGATAATGAATACATTGAATAAATAGATATTATTGTTTAAAAGAAGAAGAAGAAAACCAAAAAAAAAAAGAAAAAGAAAAAGAAAATAACATCTTCTATAAACTGCCTCACTTGTCAATGAATTTAGTGAAAATAGTACCTTTTGTTTTAGAAATTGAAAAATTTGAAAAAATAACAAATAATCTTGATAAGTGTATATCTATTATCATAAGTATTATTAATGCATAGGATCACCGTAATTTTGAGTAAATTTACAAACAATGATATTTTAATTATCGACTGTCATTTTATTTATGATATTCATAAAAAATTTATGCAAATTTTCCCAAAAAAAAAAAAAAAACCCAAAAAGAAAATTGTAGATTTCAAGTATTGTTTACAATCAAGCAAAAAGAGGGATATGTCAATAACAACAACAAAATAGAGAAGAAAAAAAAATTCAATAAAATAAAATAATTATAATTATAATTATAATTATAATTTATCATTTTTGAGAGAAATTCATCTATTGTTTTCATTGTTTCATACAACTTTCTTCAAAGTATTACTGATCTTTACAGTAAAACAATAAAATAATCTGTTGATCCAACAATTTTCACTGTATTATTTAGATCTGCAGTCAAAAAATTATAATTTAACCCAGCAACAACAACAACAACAAGTTCAAAAAGTTCAAATGCCGAGAACAGGGTCAAAAAAATTTAAAAAAAAAGACACACGGTATCACGTGGGATAACTAAGCAGATACAACAGAAAACAATGCAGAGCACATACACATGTAATTAATATTATTAGCTACTATTTTTTTGTAATTTCATGGCATTAAAAAAAACAAATAATTCAATAATTTCTCCGATTTAACCGTGTTATCCGTGTTGTCCGTGTTGTCCGTGTGTTTCTAACATAACTAGTGTTCCGTGGAATAAAAAAAAAAAACAAAATAAAATAAAATGGAAAAAGCAAGGAAAACTCTGGCAAAATCAACAATTTTTTTCTGAAAATAAAAAAAAAAGAAAAAAAAGTTTCAAATATAAATATAAAATCAAGTGATATTTGAAATAATTATTCGGATTTTGAAATGGGTTTTAAGAATGGACTTTATAGTTGTTATCATTATAAAAGAGACAAGTAAACGAGGCAAGTATACGAGGCAGGTAAACGAGGCAGGTAAACGCAACAGTAAACGCAACAGTAAATGCAAGACAGGTAAACGAGAAAGAAAAGTTCCAATACATACTTACATACACATGGCACCATATGTACTATTCTTGAAAATATAACTAATTATTTTGTTCATCAGTATCATCAGATTCTCTTGTTTTCAAAACCAAGGGATGTCCCATGATTCTAAAATAAATATCTTTGACATCATCAGTCATACTTTCAAAATGGCTTGATGCATCGTATGATTTACTCAAAAAAATGTTACTTTTTTTTTTAGAATCACATCCATCTTCCAATGGTTTTTGTAAATTTGTAATTCCAACAAATTTCTCTTCTACATCTCCTAGTAATTTAAATGCTGGTTCTAATTCTTTTAATGGTTCATTGGTTTCAACTATTGTTGATACAATTGCAAGATAATATTTTTTACTTGAAACATGATGACTCTCTCCAACAACTGCAACATAAATATCGTGTTTTCTATTGATTTGATTTTGTGGTAAAATTATTTGCAATGAGTCAGATTGCGATGTATTAGAAATTGGATGGTTTAAAATACAAATACATCTAATAACTTTCTCACCTGTATTAACCACTTTTGATGGGAAATATGAAGGATCTGCAATAACTAATGGTGCTTTGGCAATTCCTTCTTTAGTTTTGACTCCTTTAAAAATGTTTTTGTCTTCGTCATCATAAAAAATCTCTTCAATTGGTGTACCCAACATATAAGTGCCTCCATAAATTGCACTCAATCTTGCAAAACCTTGAGGTAATTCTCCTAAACCATATAATGGATATAGATATGGAGATTTACCATATCTGGCAACACTTTGAGAATACAATATAACTCTTTCCACAGTTGGTCTACTTGGTAATTGTAAATATTCATCTGTTGGATATAATGCCATTGCATGCCCAACAAAATCTTGTGTAGATTTCCCCAAACCAAACTTATAATAAACTTCTTCCATTGTATTGTTATCTAAATTCAAACCTTGATGTGTTGAACTATCTTCGTCTCTATATTTAGAAACCCATTCTAAAAATTTTTGAACCCTTCTTTTTTCAAAAATCCCTAATAATGGTGATGAAATTGCTTCAAATTCATTTGCAGGAACTTTATAGATTTTACCATTTTTATGATAAACATATGATCCAGAAATTTGTTTAAATTCAACATATCTGGTTACATCTGTATGAATTAAAATATTAGTTAGTTCTCCATTACTCATCAAAAATTTAGGAATCAAATCAACATTCCAATCACGATCTCTACCATATTTTTCAGGAATCTTCCCACCATTTTGTGCTAAAAATTCAGGTTTAAATTTCTTGTACAATTCAGTAAGATTAACCGATGCAGATTCACCCCCATAAAAATCTTGTCTGTCAATATGTAACACTTTCTTCCCCTCGATGGATAACAGTCCAGATAAAATACATTCAGTTAATCCAGTTCCTAAAACTATAACATCATAATTTTCATCCATTTTGTCTTGTGTGTGTGTGTGTGTGTGTGTGTCTTGTCTTTTGGGGCTTGTGTGTGTGTTATCAGTCTAATAGTTGAAAGTGTGATTAGGAAACTAATATTAGTCAAAAAAAAAAAAAACAAACACAAAAACAAAAAAATTTATAAAAGGGGAATTTCGCAGGCGGGTGATGATTCTGCATAGAGACAACAACAACAACAACAACAACAGCAAACAAATTCATTAGACAACCAATTCCATGAAATTGTTACCAATAGTGTCAATCAAAAACGCATTGTTCAAGAAAACAATCACTGATCCGTATGTTTTTCAAAAACCACTGAATTTTGAAATCTTGAATGGTGTAAAACCATTGCAAAAATGGTGTGCTTGGGGCCCTGAAAAGAGTAAATTTTTAAATATTTTGAGTAGAAAAGAATACTTGGTTGTAGATTCAAACCCATCCTGTGTACAATACCACAAAATGGGTGACCCTACAGCTACAACTTCCACAGACTTCAAAACTGAATTCATGAAATTCAAACCACCACCAACATCCCCGCATTTATCAGCAAGATACGAATTTTTCAAAAGTGAATTTGATGAGAAATTATCGACTTTCATTAAAAACGTTGGAAACACATCTACTCTAGTGGGTTACAACTTGATAAATAGTACTAGAAAAATTGATTCAGACTTGTATGAAAACTTGTTAACAAGACTTGACTTGAAAAATTTGGAAAATAGTTTGGTTATTGGATTGAGCAATGGACAGATGAGAAGATCTAGATTGGCAAGATCTTTGCTTACAAAGAGCGATTTACTTATTGTAGACGATTTGTACTTGGGATTGGACGCCACTTCAAGATCTCTAATCAGCGAAACTATAAACTGGTTCAACGAGACTTACCAAGACCACTCGATGGTTATAATTGGGTTGAGACCTCAAGATAAAATCCCAAGTTGGTGCACTAATATAGTTATTGTAGAGGAAGATGGGATTGTTTACCAAGGCCCAATTACACCACAAATAATTGGAAATTATAAACAAAAATGGGAAAACCTTGAAATTGAAAAAGAAAAATTATTGATGAGTTCCAATGGAGGTATTTCCCGGGAAGAATGTATTAAAAATCTTGTTTCTAAACATGAATGGTTTGATTTAGACAAATCCGAACTTGTAGAATTCCCCCTGCATTTCCATTTAAACGGTGTCTCTGTTGCATACAAAGGTAAACAAATTCTTGACAAAGTTCAATGGGAAATTGGTAAACAGTCGATTTGGCACATCCAGGGGAACAATGGATCGGGAAAATCAACTCTTATTGCACTGTTTACAGCCGATCATCCACAATCATGGAATACCAAAATCTTGGACGAATTCAACCATCCAAGAAAAGTTGGTTCTGCAAACTATTTTGATATCAACAGTTCCATAGCAACTTCATCTCCAGAGATTCACTCGATTGCATTGAAATACCGTAAAATGACATTAAACGATTTGGTTTTGAGCGGGTTGAATCCAGATTCGTCTAATAATTTCATTGTTCCCAAACCATCGTCACCACTGACACAAAGATTCCCACAATGCCAAGAATACATTGACTATTTTCAACTCAGCCATTTAAAGACCACAAAATTTAACGACCTCTCAGTAAATGATCAAAAATTGGGTCTTTTCATAAGATGTCTAGTCAAATTACCAAAGCTACTTATCCTAGACGAAAGTTTCAGTGGGATGGAATTGAAAACAATCGAAAAATGCCACGAGTTTCTGAAGTACTGGCCAGGGACCGTTTTGATGATTGCTCATCTTCCTGAAGAGATACCGTCTTTCTGTACCTCATCTATTAGATTGATAAGTCCTGGTAATGTTGAGATTAACACAAATCCTGTCTAATTACACATAAACCTCAACTTAACGATGCTCGCGTGCGCGCGCGAGACAGAGAAAGCTAAAAAAATTGATATTGATTAAAAGTTAAAGCATAAATTCTCTTATATTTTCAGTGCGACATCAGCTATAGGTAAATTGTTGAAGCTTACATGCATTATACATGTTTTTAGATGTTTTTTTATTGAGAAAATTGATATATTTTTTATGAAAGTTATATCATTATATATCAATATTATATCAATATTTTAATCACAAATACAATGCCTTGGATATATAAATGAAGTGCCTCTTTCTACAAATTGCTTTTATTCTGTTTACCATGATACCTACTGGTTATAACAAAACAAATAAAAAAAAATAAAAAAAAAAACATCAACAAAACACCCTTGGCATATAATAATGTTTAAACCAACTTTTGTCGAGGCTGATAACACAGAAATGAGTTTGAGCGAAGACAGTTTTGCTATCGAAAAAGAATTTGTTGCTTATATCACAAGTGTTGTGAACGAGATTTGTAAATTTCAACCATACACTTTGGCATCATTGACTACTGCAGAAGAAACAGAGGTTTATAAAAAATTGAATGGAAGACACAATGGCAAAGAGTTTAAATTGGCCGTGTCTATATCCTCTCAACATCCAATCATCCACTTGGATTACTACCAAAGCTTTGATACGGCTGTTGGAAACAGTCAAGGTGACAGATTGGTGAGAAAACGGCTGTTTACTGTTGTGGAAGATATGGCACATTCACAATTGGAAAAACAATTTTCTCCATCTTATGACATACATGATCCTGTCAGATGTTTCAAATTGTTGAGCAAAAGCGATTACTTCAATATGTTGAAAGTAATTCATGCTGGCCAGTATATTGTATACAGAACAATTTTGAAAAATTTTAGATTCAGATACAATACGAAATTCACAAACATCAGTATTGCTGGAGTTACTCGAATTTTAAACATTGAAGACATCTCTGAATGTTTTGGAATTTCCAAGTATCATTTCCACAGAATGTTCAAAAGTTTCACCAATGTCACTATCAAAGAGTACGAAACTACTTGTGAAATTGTCATCAAAAATTATTTAGAACCTTTCCAAGAAATTATTACTCAAAATCAAATTTTTTTCAATCATGGACAATCCTTGATTACAATGAACGATCCATATTTTTGGTCTACGGTCTCTAAAATGACCAATGTTTCCAGATCCCAATACGGTCAAAACAATGAAGAGGTTTTTTTGGATGGATTTTTTGTTGATTTCAACACCAATGCTAATAACCGAGCATCGAAAAAGAGAAAGACCGCTGATATGGTCAGAGCCGGTGTATACAGTGGGAACGGCAGAGATGCCACGATATATGATCAGCAAGTAGTCACCAGAGATTACAGAAGAGGGTTTTTTGGAGAACAAGCCAAGGAGTACGTTTGTCAGGATCTTGGGAAATGTTTACAATTCAACTTCACAAGTTTGGATAAAGTTCCAAATTTTGCATTCCGTGAAGAAAGTAACAAATCCATCGTCAAGCCTAGAACTCCTAGAAAAAATACACCAATTACGGCATTGCCCTCTCCTGCTCCAACAATTACAAAATCGCATACAACATTTTCACTTCCTCCTTGCATAAACAATAAAAATTATTTCGGGAACCAACAAAACAATTTTGAAGGTTACAATCAAAATGCTAGTTTTGAAAGCAATTTTGATGAGTTGAAACGATGTACATTTAGAGTTGAACCTTTGGAAAACAAATTTGAATTCAACCAAAGTGAATTGTTTTTACCGGAAACAAAGTTTTCGTATAATGAGCCAGACGGATTGATGTTGAATCAAATTGAACAGTATAACAACCATCACCCTTCACAAGGCACGGGCAAAGAAATTGAAGAAGAGGAATCTGCAGAAGAAGAAGAAGAAGTGGAGGAAGAAAAAGAAAAAGAAAAGAAAGTTGCAGCCCCTGCTGATACTCAAATTGGTGATATTTTTCGTTTCAATAATTCAAAATCCGTACCCGAGTATGATGACACATTAGAAAACAATGCCATGACTGCCATGCTTGATGCTTTCGATAACAATAACACTGAAACACATTGCGAACCAAACAGTTTTAACAGATATGCTTTAGTCATGGATCATGTTATTGCAGATGACACACCAGAAAGTGCTCAAACTCGTATTAAAGTTGACAACTTTTTGAATCCTGAACCAGAATATCCTTTATTACCGGATTTTTCATCTTCGAGTCCTCGTAACGACAACAACCACAACAACGTTTCACAAGAAGGCAATACTACCAGGGAAAATGACAACAACAACAATGACAGCACTAATTTCCAAGATGCTTACTCAAATCCCGATGGCGAGTTGGTATTTATCGATGAAGAAGAAAGTGATTTTTTTAGCAACATTATTACACCACAAGTGTGCCTAAACTGAAAATATTTTAGCACACTGACCCCACGCATACAAACAAGCAAACACACGTACATACACGCATATATAAATACACAGATTAGCATTATAATTAAAATTGGTTTTATCATTGAGCATCAATTAATTTGAGCAATTCTTGTAGGAGCTGCAATCTCGGACATGGTTTTGTCCGAACCTCTTTTTTTACTGTAAAGCAGGGTGAGTTGTTTCGGAATAAAATTTTTTTTTTCTTTCTTCCCTTTCTGATGATGGATGTTGTTGTTGTTCTGCATATTTAAGAGTTTTGCAACATTCAATATACAAGCAATGGAATTAACCAGGAACAAGTCAAAAACGACTGTAAGGGGAGAAGGTTAATTTATTCCAGGCAATTGAAGAATAAAATTACGTATACACATATATTTAATATCAAGAGAGCCACCCAACCATGCATAATATAATAGTTGACGCCAAATACAAACATGCCAAGAGTATTACATACGATAATAGTAGGGTTCCTATACTAGAGCCAGAACAGATTTCTATAGATGAGAAGAGGGAACTAGAGTTTGGTCAGTTGACTTCTCCAGAGTATTTGGTGACGCAGAAACCAAGAGACAAAAAGCCATTGACTCCGATCAAGTTTGATCCTCCTGGCATTTATATTTCAGTTATCACTTATTTAAATTATTTGATCATCATAACTCTGGGACATATACATGATTTTGTAGAGTATTATTTATTTCCAGATAATTTTAGATCCATCATTCCAGCAGATGGGTTAGCACCATTTTTTTCGAAATTTGAAAGTTTTTTCATAAGAAGAATGAAGCAAAAAATTGATGATTGTTTTTCAAGACCAACAAGTGGTGTTCCAGGTAGATTTATTCGTTGTATTGATAGAGTGAGTCATAATATGAATGAATATTTTACATATCCAGGTTCATCGAAACTCTGTTTGAACTTATCATCATACAATTATTTGGGTTTTGCACAGAGTGAAGGTGTATGTTGTGATCATGCTATCAAGGCTATTGATGAATGGGGTATCGGTTGTTCTGGACCAAGAAATTTAACTGGAACAACACTATTACATCAAGAAACTGAATCATTAATTGCAAAATTTGTTGGGAAAGAAGATGCAATTCTATGTTCAATGGGTTATTCAACAAATGCGAATTTTTTCAATTCATTTTTAAACAAAAATTGTTTGATCATATCAGATGAATTGAACCATACATCTATCAGAACAGGTGTTAGATTAAGTGGAGCCTCAGTGAAAGCTTTTAAACATAACGATATGGATGTATTGGAAAAATTAATAAGAGAACAAATAATACAAGGACAACCTAAATCTCATAGACCTTGGTCGAAAATTTTAATTTGTGTTGAAGGTCTGTTTTCTATGGAGGGAACAATGTGCAATCTTCCAAAATTAGTAGAATTGAAGAAGAAATATAAATGTTATTTATTTGTTGATGAAGCACATTCTGTTGGTGCAATGGGTGAAACAGGTAGTGGTGTTTGTGAATATTTTGGAATTGATCCTTCAGATGTTGATATTTTAATGGGTACATTGACAAAATCATTTGGTGCAGCTGGTGGGTATATTGCAGGTGATAAAATTTTTATTGATAAATTAAGAGTTGATTTATCAACACAAAATTATTCAGAATCTTCAAGTGCACCAGTTTTAGCACAAATTTGTTCATCAATGCAAATCATCAAGGGAAAATTGAATCCGGGTGAAGGTGAAGAGAGGTTAGCAAGAATAACATTTAATTCCAGATATTTAAGATTAGGTTTACAAAGATTAGGATTTATTGTTTATGGTATTGCTGATTCTCCTGTGGTTCCATTACTTCTATATGCACCATCCAAAATGCCAGCATTTTCTCGTTTAATGTTACAAAGAAATATAGCTGTTGTCATTGTAGCATATCCTGCAACACCATTAACTGAATCAAGAGTAAGATTTTGTGTTTCTGCTTCATTGACTAAAGAAGATATCGATTACGTTTTAAGACATGTTTCTGAAATTGGTGACATGTTATTCTTGAAAACAAGTACCGGTATTGGAGGCGGATCATTGGATGGGAAACCACCAAGATGGAACATCGACGATGTCATTGCTCAAACACCTGCTGATTGTAGAGACGATAAATATTTCATTATATAGAGTTTTTTTTTACATCCATTGCTACTGTATGTATGATATCATTATTACTATTTGACCTTTCCACGTGATACACACCTCATAGTGTTGTGTTGCGTTGAGTATTTAAAAGAGGAACCCTTTTTCTTTGTTTTTGCACTGTTTACCCAAGAAAAGACAAAACAAAGAACCAAAACCAACAATGTCTAGCAATTCTTTATATCAATTGAGTAGTGAAACCAAGAGTAAAATCAACAAGTTCAGAACATCCACGTCCAGATCTGACGAATTGCAACACCAGGTCATAAAGATCCAACCGAGTCCCTCCTACGAAATAGTCATTGATGATGACGTTGACAACGACGACGACGACTGGGCCACCGAGGTCAAAGAGTTGAAAGACTTGGCCGAGGCACTGCCGGACAACATTCCGAGATTTGTCGTTCTGTCGTACCCCTATGTCAACAAGGACGGTCTCAAGAAAACACCGTTGGTTTTACTTTATTGGAAACCACAAACTGTTGTTTCACAGGAATGGAAAATGCTATACGCAGGTGCCTTGGAAATCGTGAGGAGTGCAGTCAATCCGAACAAAGTCATTGAAGTCAGTTCGGGTTTGGAAGATGACGACGATGTTGAAGAATTGATTGAAAAGATTGAAAAATAGGCCTCCCTTTGTAAGTATAGTGGAGGTGGTGGTGGTGGTGGTTGTTATTATTTTCATGGTAAATTTATTCTTTAAAGATTATTCGTGTCACGTGATAAATAATGTTAATATTTATGACGTGTGTATTATGACACCCATACATTGTGATATACATCACCCATACATTGTACAATTATTATTGAACTTTACTAAATAGAAAAGCAAATTGATTTTAAGTTTTTCCTATTTGGGATGTGCCATTTCTTTCATGCTTGTTTATAATAAACATTTCTTTTTTATATATTTTTACTTTTTTACCTACGCTATTAAATATTGAATCACTTTTCTAATTGCACATGTTATATATATACAATCATTTAAATTCTAGAAACTTTCTAAGCAATAGAAAAAAAAAAAAGAAAAACCATCTCCACATTAATTAAATAAACCGTCATCATGGGTCGTATGCATAGTTCCGTATGTTTCAAACAATTATAATTCAGTGGTACTCAGTTATAGTTTCAACATACATTGGGCATTAAGACGAAGTAGGACGGAGGGTCATTATTATTACTGGTATCCTTACTATATGTGTAAACATAGAGTTTGGAAATATGCTGGGTGACACCAAAATATACAAGAAAAACTTTTTTGATTTAGTATTCATTTTCATGTAATTCTATAAGAATTATTGAATTTAAAAAATAGAAAAAAGACTTTTGAATAAATCAGACTAAAAAAAAAAACAGAATACAGTATTTGGGTTTTGGACATATAAAGTTGATTGATTGACTTGTGTGTTTATTGCTCGGTATTAGTATAACTTATGTGTCATGGAGCATTATCATTGAGTTGGTGGCTCACGACTATTTTGATTTATGTGTGTGTGTGTGTTTTCAACTTTAAAAGAACCTCAGTGTTAACTTTGTTGTTACACCACTAAACATGTCAGTTATGCTTTGTATTACTCTTTTGCGTATTCTTTAATGAATATTTTTATTTTGTTTTGTTTAAAGGTTAATTACTTTTTACTTTCAATTTTTTAAGAAGGAATTGTTTGAAAATGTTCTTATTTTGGCATCACTCTTAGCGTAAACCTTTTTTTCAATAATATTATCTTTCTTCTCCTCTTTAAGTCTCTTTTGCTAGTTGTTGAAATTATTCAAATCGAATCAATTCATTAATTACTAACAATAGACGATTTTCATATGTCATTATCATGATATATCTCGACTATTAATTACAGGGTAAAGGTATGTCTTCTTCTGCTCTTCCATACTCTAGAGCTGTTCCTTCTTGGTTCAAATTATCTAGTGATGCTGTTGTTGAACAAATCACCAAATACGCCAGAAAAGGTTTGACTCCATCTCAAATCGGTGTTTTGTTGAGAGATGCTCACGGTGTTACTCAATCCAAAGTTGTTACCGGTAACAAAATTTTAAGAATTTTGAAATCTAACGGTTTGGCTCCAGAAATTCCAGAAGATTTGTATTATTTGATTAAAAAAGCTGTTTCCGTCAGAAAACATTTGGAAAGAAACAGAAAAGATCAAGATGCTAAATTCAGATTAATTTTGATTGAATCTAGAATCCACAGATTGGCCAGATACTACAGAACTGTTGCTGTCTTACCACCAAACTGGAAATACGAATCTGCTACTGCTTCCGCTTTAGTTAACTAAGTTTAAAAATAGAGAACGTGTGAATGTGTATTTAATGCATTCTTTTTTATATAATTATATTTACTTTTCTATAAAATCTCTAGATTTTTCCATTTTATTTTTGCATATTAGGTTTCCAATTTTTTTTAATGTTGTCTTGTAGTCTTGTAGTATGAGAAAAGATATAAACCCACCAGACAGCATGAAGCAGTGAAATGGGATTACCATTACTCAACACCAACAATTCCAAACCTGTTTTCTTTTCTATATACAGAACGCTTCTTCGAAACATTCCACTAAAAATCAGTTCTCTCAACTTTCAAGGAACTCTCAAGACTATAATTGAAAGCAAACTGAGAGATGAATTCGCCAGAACACACGCAGGGAACAAAAGGATATCACTAAACAACTCTTTGAAATTATGCATACGAGAACTCACTAACTTGAACAATAAAATTATAGAAAATGATATGCTCTACTTGAAAAGATTCCAAATACTGAATTCTTTAGACCCACCACCAAATTACATCTTACAACGAGAAAAACCTGTCATTGAAAACCCACAAATCACATACGAAAAGAAAATATTGCATGAGTTCGTTAGGTTCGAGCGGTTCAAAGCTTACAGCATTCCTCTCCAGGGAAAAGAACCCCTTTCTCTGACCGCTCTAAAACCACTGGCACTCCACAGATACTACATGAACAGGTTACAGTACGTGGAAAAAATACTATCGACTCCACCAAAGACATTCGTCAAGGGAACGAGGTCTTATTTTGGACGAATGTGGTTCTTGACTAATTTCATGACAAACAAGCACAACCAGAGTAGGAAACTGTCTAAATTCTTGGGATTGACCAGGCGGTCTGGGGAGTACTATTTGGGGTTGTGGAACCGGTTGGGAGACTCGAGGCTAGACTACAGCATCATGGAGGCACAATGGGAACACGAATTGCAAGAAACCCTTGATGCAGAAAAACAGGGGTCGGAAAGATCGACTTACATATCCCATCAGGTTTACCACCATGAAGCTATGAGAATTTTGGGGAACGTGAAACTTCCAGTGTACTCGTGGACTCCTAAACACTACCAAAGTGTGAAAATTCCTGAGATGAACGGCTGGATGAGTGCTCTGCATACAAATTTTGAAATAGCAGCCAAGACAGTAAAAAGAAAAAGTGACAACTTGGCCAGGTTCAAAATCAATGTCATTCCCAAGTTGTACACCAAGCGACAAAACGTGGCTACAATGGCGTACAACAACAACATCTCCAAGTGGAACACGATGTTGGAAAAAGACTTGCCATACTGCAATCCTTTTGATCCGACAAACGACCTCAGATCTATCTTGTCAAAATATGGTTTCCTACCGAGAAGCAAGGCACAGTGTTGTTAAATAGTCTTGTATATATGTATATATATATCGTCATGTAAATACACAAAATCATTGGTCTTTCTCGAAATCACCGTAAAACTCTGGTTTGGAAGTTTCAACGATTTTGAAATCTTCCAACATTTCGCTCAACTGTTCAGTCTCGATGCTTGTTTCCGGACCGTTGTCAATGTTCAATTGCTTCAAGTTTGACACCAAGTCCACAATGTCTTTCTGCCTGTTCTTTTCCATCATTTCTTCCAAGAGCTCCACATCGCAAACAGCTTCTGGATCGTATATCTTCAAGTGTTGGCCAACTCTGGAAAAGAGTGCTTCGTCTGAGAGCTGGATTAGATAGAATTGCGAGCACTGGGAGTGCCACTTCGAGCAGTACTCGGTAAGGTATGCATACGGGTTTGTGATGTTTGACCTCGACATCACTGAGTTTTTTCTGCTGTAGAAATCAGTGACTCTATTCACTTGGCAGTTGCAAAGTGGATATCCACATTTCTTATTTATGTTTCTCTCGTCAACAAGATCGACATACGATTTCTTGGTGAACAAAAAAGAAAGTTTTCTCATCGTTTGATAATCCGCTACATCTTGATCAGAAAAGGTTAAAAGCAAGTCAAGCGTCAAGTCCTCACTCTCTCTTATACTCAATTGTTTGTATTTGGTATATGGCTGTATTATTTGTGTTTGTAAGTCGTGTGTAGTTGTCATCGGACTGTCTCTCTTGGATGTTTTGTTTGATTTTTATAGTTACTTGAATATCTGAAAACAAGATCTGAATTATAACAATCACTTTATTCAAACAACCTAGTAAAATCATCAAACGTCCTGTTTTTATATTCGAGCTTAGTTTTCTCTTTCTCTGGAGTCGGGCCGCGTTGATGTACCTTTCTCTATTCGGATCAACAGATAATGACGTTCTTCAAATAAGGGAAGTAGTTTAGCAAAAACAATAGAAACAAAGCTGTTCAAACAGGTTATGACATCGCAGGAGAACATTGAGAACAGCAGCAGCGCTGAGTTCATGAACGGTTTCAAAGATTTTGTGCTAAACGAACTGAACAACCCAGAAACAAGCATGGCCAACAGGGCAAGATCGGATTCAGTGAAAAGCTTTCACCAACATCAGTCTGAGTATAATATGAGTCCCACACTCAAGAAAGACGGTGTGGTGTACCCTTTGACTCCGAAACGCTCAAAACATGACTTACCAAAAGACACGTCGTGCAGTGAAAAGCTCCTGGTATTGCCAGAAGATTTCCCCAGAGCAAATCTGAACAGTATTCAAGAATCCACACCAAGGACTCCGGTAAGAAATAAACCTGGTTCTGCACAGGAACCGTTGTCCTTCCATTCTTTGTCCCAAAACAATGGACCTCTTTCCAGAAAATCTGTGTCTACCGATTATGAACTAGAACTGCTAGCAAACATGATTAAATTGCCAATCCATTTAGAAAAAATGATGGCTTTTTCGTTGCTAGGGTGTTTCAATCTCTTCTTGTATTACTTTACAATGATCCCATTGAGATTTGTTTACTTGAACTATGAGTTTATCAAAAGAGTATTTGGAAACGTTTATACCAAGTTTTTTCAAAAACATGTTGACAGCGTAGTGCCTCCAAGTGATCTAAATAAAAAGAAAAATGATAAATACAATAAATCACAAGAGATTGTGTTGTTTTTGCAAGTCTTTAGAATGGATTTTATTTTACTTGTGGAACAAATCATTACATGCATGGTATTGATGCTTTGTTTAGACACCTCTAAAGCATATCACAAGATCAAAGGGCAAAACGCCATCAAGTTGTATGCATTGTTTGGGGTTTTGGAAATGGCTGATAAGATGTTGTCAACCATTGGACAAGATTTGCTTTTAACTATATACAGAAGAATTTCAAACAGTACAATCATGTTCAACAACAAAACCAATATTCCTTCAAAATACTTCATCTTACTTATCCTTGGTAGATGGTTTTACTTGATGATTCATTCCACTGTTTTGATATACCAAACTGTGGCTTTGAATGTGGCAGTGAACTCTTATTCCAACACATTGGGGACTTTATTATTGTCTATGCAGTTTGCAGAACTGAAAAGTAGTGTTTTCAAGAAATTCGACAAAGAAGGGTTGTTCCAATTAACTATTGCTGATGTAGTTGAACGGTTTCAATTGGTATCAATGTTAGCCATTATTGCTTTGAGAAACCTTATTGCCAATAAGAATTCATTCAGTATGGCCAGCTCTTTCCCACAATCGTGGAACTTAAATTTTGTTTTTTTGAATCAGTATATTAGCGGAATTGTAGGTGTATTGTGTGGACCGATGTTGAAAGTCATTGGAAGTGAATTCATTGTTGATTGGTTGAAACATGGATATATCAGTAGGTTCAACAGATTCAAACCTGAAATCTACGACCGTGTGTTCCGCAAAATTCTTGTAGAGGACTCTGTCAATCATACAAATTTCAAACTTCAGGCAAGACTTGGGGTTCCTATTCAGGCGCAAGTGGTTACATTTATTGTATTGGTTGTGCCAAAGTTCAAAAAAATCTTCAACACATTGACCATGGGCAACAAGATCCTAGCTATATTTGCCAGTTGGTTAGTGTTGCTATCGCTCAAACTTTTGCTTCAACTTTTCATTAAAAATTGGTGCAACCAGCTTCATGGGAAGGAAGAAAGACGAGCAGCTGCCACTACCACTGCTGATCCTGGACCAAGAGACTCGGCGTACTACGTTCCTGGCGATCTCAACGGTAGTCAGGGCGCGGTGGACGACTCCATGCGCAGAATAATCCACAACGACTCAACAAACATTCCCTTAAGTGCAGCTGAGTTCAGAGTGAAGAAAGACGCCAAGGACCCTAAATCATTAGATAAAGTTGAGAGATACAAGATGTCCTCAAAACGTATCTGGTGAACATTTATAGACTGTGTATTTGATAATTTTTTTAATTGAGTATGTTTACCTTTTAATTAAAACTTCCCTTGGAAAAGTAAACATCCTGTTTATGTTTAGCATTATTTTTCCAAAAAAAATCTAATATAAGAATAGTCACAATTATAATACTTTGCATGGTAGAATAACTAATCACCTAATCATTGCCAAGATAATTATTTTTCTCTGCTTAACCCTTCCTTTGGATCTCTTCCTTTCTCCGCCTCTCTCTCCTTCTCGTTTAGGAATCACTGATGATTTCGCGTGTCTTGTTTTCTTAACTCCGACAAAATTTTCTTTCCTAGAAAAAGTTTGTAAATCGAAAGGTATTATTTACTCACTCATAGCCTCTTTGATGTTCACTAGATATATTGTTGAGAACTGTTATTATCAGCAAATAGTTACACTAGTAAGATCATAAATTAAAGCAACCAAACAAATTGTTCAATGTTCAGAAACGTGGTGTCTTTAAAACACGGTATGAGATATTTGTCCCAAGGGCAATCGTCTTTGCTAAATAGATGCAGTATAAGAAACCCCAGTCTTCACAAAGGAATTATCTCTTTGAAAACCAATTCCTTGTCATATAATAACCGTGTATGCTTCTCCCAGGTACAACGGACCTTTCAGACACAAAATTCCAAGATTTTCCAAGAGGTTACTGAGGAAAGACCAAGACCTATTAGAAAGGCAAGAAAACTGATGAACTCACACAGCAACGTGGGTTACTGGCTGATCGGTACTAGTGGGCTGGTCTTTGGGATTGTTGTTTTGGGTGGGCTAACAAGATTGACTGAATCTGGATTATCTATCACCGAATGGAAACCTGTTACTGGTGCCATCCCTCCAATGAACCAACAAGAATGGGAAGCAGAATTCACCAAATACAAAGACTCTCCTGAATTTCAACAGTTGAACTCACACATTACCTTGGATGAGTTCAAGTTTATTTTCTTCATGGAATGGTTCCATAGGTTATGGGGACGTGCCATCGGTGGTATCTTTGTTATTCCAACTTTATATTTATTAGCCTCTAGATACACTTCTGCCAGAGTCAACAGAAGACTATTAGGATTGAGTGCTTTATTAGGGTTGCAAGGTGTTATCGGTTGGTGGATGGTAAAATCTGGGTTAGATCAAGAAAATTTGGATGAAAGAAAATCTATTCCAACTGTTTCACAGTACAGATTGACTACACATTTAGGTGCAGCTTTTTTGCTTTACATGGGTATGCTATGGACAGGTTGGGAAATCATTAGAGAAAACAAATGGATGAAAAACCCAGCTGAAAGTATCAAAATCTTTGAAAAATTGAACAGTCCAGCATTGAAACCATTGAGAAGGATGAGCGTAGGTCTTGTTGCCTTGACTTTCCTAACCGCCATGTCTGGTGGGTTGGTTGCTGGTCTTGATGCAGGTTTGATTTACAACTCTTTCCCACACATGGGGGAAAACTGGGTTCCAAGTAAAAGAGAATTGATGGACGAAAACTATTCAAGAAAAGATGATAAATCCGATTTGGTTTGGAGAAATATGTTGGACAACCCAACAACAGTGCAATTGAACCATAGAATTTTGGGAACAACCACTTTCTGTGCAGTTTTGGCATTTCACATGTATGCTATCAAGAGAAAGGGGTTTATTCCTAAGTCAGCCAACAGATCGATCCACGCAATGATGGGGATTGTCACTTTGCAGTTTGCTTTAGGGATCTCAACTTTGATTTACATGGTTCCTGTCTCTTTGGCTTCATTGCACCAAGCAGGTGCTCTAGCGCTTTTGACCTCGACTCTGTTGTTGGCTTCGCAATTGAGAAGACCAAGACCAATCATGCAACAATTGATAAACAACTTACAGAAAAATGGCATTCCACAGAAAACAGGATCCAAGATCCTAAGACAGATCAACAACATGCCTTTGAAAGCCTGATCAGCTTCATTCTATACACCCTCGTATTCTTTGTATATAGCTCTTTTGGGTGCGCAAAACAACTATTTATATATATTTTAATCAATGACTTTATCACGTGGCTTGACTTTTGCAGTATTAGTAGAAGTTGCCACTTCTTTGCCACACCAACACCGCAAGAAACAAAGACCAAAGAGAACCAAGATGAACGTTACGGTGAACAACGAGGTGAACAACACGATTTATGGGCCATTGGAGCTGTCCGGGGATATGTGTTTGAACGATTTGAAAGCACTTTTGCAGTTTGAAGCGAGTTTCGAAGAGCCCAAGAACGAACTTATTTATAAGAATCAAGTTCTAAACTTCTCTGCCAATGGCGGCTCCTCGTTAAAAGAGTTGCACATAGAGAACGACAGTATTTTGTGCATCAGAAAGAAGAAAGCGGATCCCATTGACCAGTTAAGATTGAAACTTTTGAAAGAGTCCACTACCCCAGATATATTGAAAGATGAAATGTTAATTGATTTGACTACTTTCAAGAATTTCATTGAATTCATCAAGTACAGTCCATTGAGCAAGACCACACCATTGGTGCAGATTTTGAAAAACAACACATTGCTAGAAGAGGCAGCTTACTCCATGAAGATTGATGAACAGATGAGAATAGCCATGGAATACACACCAGAGTCATTCACCACTGTGTCAATGCTATACATCAACATGGAGATTAATGGGAATCCTGTGAAAGCATTTGTTGACTCTGGAGCACAGAGCACTATAATGTCTACGAAATTGGCAAAATTGACTAAATTGGACAAAATGGTCGATAAGAGATTTAAGGGGGAAGCCCGCGGAGTTGGCGTGAGCAATATTATTGGGAGAATACACTCTACACTTGTCAAGATTGAAGACAAGTTTGTTGCGTGCTCCTTTACTGTTTTGGACATCAACGTTGACTTATTGTTGGGATTAGATATGTTGAAGATGCACCAGGCATGTATAGATTTGGAGAAAAACGTTTTGAGATTTGCCAACGTGGAGACTCCGTTCCTTGGTGAAGCAGAAATTCCAAAAGACGAAGTGGTGGCTGCAGCTGGGGCTGCCCAACAAGCTGCCTCCAACACTTTAGCTACTATTGAACAACCACTACAACGCAAGAGAGGTCACGATGAAACTACTACAGAAACGAAGACCGAAAAAGAGCAGTTTTCAGAAGAGTCAATAAAAATATTGATGGAATTGGGATTTTCAAGAGATAAAGTGGTGCATGCATTGACAATGTGCAATGGGAACACAGAAATGGCTGCTTCTCTTCTATATAGTTTGTAAGTAAGTTTAATGCCTTGTTTTGTGTTATTTCGTATTACTCCAACCTTGAGTTCTCTTGATCCAGCTTGCATACCTGGATTTATCCTTTAATTTCGGGTTAAAATCGTTAACGTCAAACTCTTCAATAAATGCACGCTCATGAACATTGATATTTCCTGAAAATCTTATATACTCGTCCACTATCGAAACACTGCTCCAGAACGATAGTTTCCTTAAACATGCAACGACAATAGGCGTTATTGTTTCTCCAGTAGAACAGTGGAGATATATAGGGTAGTTGTTTGTATCTAGGACAATGTTGATAATGTCATAAACACTTTGCTCGGTAATAGGGACAGCTTTGTCTCTTCTCTTGACTTTCCCATCTTCTTCTTCATTTTTCCTTTGTTTTGACTTTTCCACTACAGCTAATTCTTCAACAAGTTTGCTTGTTGTATCCTCTTCACCATCGTCTGTCTTCATAATTATATCTTTATTCTTCTTCTTTTTCTTCTTCTTGCCATCACAGGTTACGTGGACTAGATTAATCTTGTTGGCGTTGATGAACTTTATAAATTCAGAATCGTTCTCTTCAACAATAGGTTCAGGTAGTATGGAAATGATAGTCTTTAGTTGTAAAAGTTTCAAAAACGGATAATTATTCTCTTGCGGATACGTCCCTCTGTACAGTTTCGGCTGAAACTGAGAGAAACTTAATGGAGTTGTGTAAATAGCACTGTCGAGCATGTTTAGATGTTTGCTTGGCTGTTGTTCTTTGTTCAACAGACATCTACAAATTAAGAGCCCTACCATTGCTTCAAAAACAACGCAACTCTCAGACGTTGATGGTACACACCGCATATGCAAGACGCATTTGTGACACGGGTATCGATTAAATCATAAAGTCCTTTAAATTGGCAAAAAAACCATCCAACCTCCCCTATTAAGCAAACTTATTTGAGAAGTTGATCAATAATTTTAAATTTAATAACCGGCTGTTGGTCTACATTTATTTACAAATCAAGGTAACGTAGCTTATTGCTGTATATTAATTATTTTTAAAAACTGTTTGACAAGGGCAAACCAACCGTGGAAGAAATGGATTATGCG
This sequence comes from Hanseniaspora taiwanica (nom. inval.), assembly GCA_030580555.1. Classification (NCBI taxonomy): domain Eukaryota; kingdom Fungi; phylum Ascomycota; class Saccharomycetes; order Saccharomycodales; family Saccharomycodaceae; genus Hanseniaspora; species Hanseniaspora taiwanica (nom. inval.). The sequence continues at coordinate 34,061 of JAKTSY010000027.1, read as the reverse complement.
TATGAACCAATAGGTAATGAGGTGACTCAATCTGATGAAGAGAACTCTAAAGAACACACAGTGAAAGACGTGAAAACTGAAGAAACTTTCAATCATTTGGAACAAAAATTAGACGAGTCGATATCAAAGACTTCAAAGTTTTTCTATAATCTATGGAACGACGACCAACATATTACTCTTTTCGGTAACGACGAACAAGAAACTTCCTCATCGGATGTGGTTGCAAAAGAGAACAATGCCACCGGTGCGTCTACTACCAGTCAAGGTGAAAAAGCAGCTCAGGACGTCTTGGATGCAGTAGATGCAAAATTGAAAATTGTGGACGATTTCATCCACAGCAGGGAGCAGCAACAACAGGTTGCTGCAAACGCAGCCAAGGCTTTGAAAACCACATGGGCTGGATGGTCTGCTGGTTTGGTTTCTCTAGGCGACACTTTGAAGAACAAGTTGGAAGAGGTTGTAGAGATTGCAGCACCAATGGATGCGGAGACTGAACAAAGTCAAGCTTTGCAAAAGTTGTGCACAGATGAAAGCATATACTTGTTTTACAAGGGCACTCCAGAGTCCTCTTCCCTTTCATCTTCCTCTTTCAGTAATGAAAAAAGAATATCTTTTGAAACAAGTGACAATGATAATTTGAAATTATTGTGTGATAAGTTGGTAAGTGAGGGGAAAATCAAAAGGGAAAATTTTTGGGAGATATATTTTACTGAGAAGCAGAAAATCATGGGTGAAACAGTGGTAGAGCTGAACAAGATAAAACCAACTGTTCCATCATGGGGCGATGATGACGATGAAGATGACGAAGAAGAAGTGGAAAATGGTGGTGTTAGTGCTGAAGGATCAGTCAAAAGCGATGACACAGAATCGGACATAAGAATCGAAAGCCGCGATGACATGGTTCTTGTTAACAAAGGAATTTCTTCTGCTAAGAAAGAAGAATCCAAACAAGACAAAGATAACGAAGATGATGATTGGGAATAATAATAATAACAACTTTTCTATATATTTACTTAGCTAAAAACAGCAGTATATAAAATATCTATAATGAAGAACAGCCTTTTTTTAAACGAATCACAACTTTTTGTAAAACAAAACGTAGCCACTTGAAGAAATAGGCTCGTTTTCATTTTTAACTTTCCTGATATTGGAATCATCAAAGTAAAACCAATTTGGCGGACTGCTTTGATGTAGTTTTTTTTTCACATACGCCGTGTAATGTCCACCGTATAGCGTCCCCGAGTGACATGCCACAGCATATAGACCGTATTTGAAGGGAGGTGTCTGTCCTCTTGTTGGGATCTGATTTGTCCATTCGGATTCTTGGAAACTGATGTATTCAGGATTGTTGTCAAGCCAAAAAGCCGTTAGGTCTAACTCGTGTGGATAGTAAATAAATTCATTGTTTTTGTTCATTGAGTTATTGAATCTTTTCAAATTGATGATCAAATTTTTGGGCAGCCTCGTGATAGTGATTTTCTTTGTTGAAGGTTGTTTTTTCTTACAAGAAGGACAGTTCCACAGTTCATCTTTACCCAAAATTTCCGTTTTTGTAAACTCTCTGAAACAATCAAAAATTGTAGTTCTGTTTATTTTGTGTAGTTGAAAATTTTCAGGAATAGGAACGGACAAGACAGAAAATGGCTGATAAGTAGTAGAGGTTCTCCGACAAACTTGGCATTGTAATCTGGAGGAGTACTGTCCTTGGAAAAGATCTAGAATTACTGAAAAATCTGTAGTCAAGTATCTCTCCCACTCAATACTCGAGGCGAGTCTCATTGGGTATTGCTCTCTTTTCAACTCAACTTCTTCACTCAATTCTTTCAGTGCCGGATTGTGTCCACATTGGTTAAGATCTTCGTGTAAACCATCCAATAAAAACTGCACAAACTCCTGACAATCTTGTTGGTCGCTGTTTTTAAAAGTGGAACTTACTGCACCACAAGCACTTTTGAAATGAATTGGCTTCACTACAGAACTACGATTCGTGTACATCAAATGAACCAACTGTGAGAAATAGTTTACTAGTAAACCTTTGGATCCCAATTTTGAGTCCAAGTTGATATGGTCCTTGTAGTCGTCGTTCAAAAAAATTTCAGCCATGGCTTTGGTTCCAAGCAGGCACTGAACAATGCAATTCAAGTAGCATGAGTTCCCCAAATTGACAAGACCAGTACAGAAATCAGGGTCTTCCTTAGTGGCATGTGTTGTCGGTGCTTGAAGCGTTGGTGTTGATGCTGATCCATTATTATTGGTGCTATTGAAGAATCTTGTTTGTGGTAGTGGTGGAAGAGGCTTTGTTCCTGCAGTAGGTAATGACGCAGTAGCATACACGGTATCAACCGGATATCTCTGTGGTGAGCCCGGAGAGTTTCGCAATAGATTACTGAGTGCACTTTCTTTTACGGTTGGAGGCGATTGCAACTGCGGTGAACTGATGTTGGGAGTTTCAGGGTACTTGGCCACCAAGTCCACAAGTGATTGTGTAGATGATGGGGACTGGCTATCTGCAAGGCCCTTGTTTGAAAGATAACTGAACCTTTTTTTGAAAGAAGAGGACCTGCTAAGCGGCTGTTGCAGCTGCTGTTGCGGCGAATGCTGTTGAGGATGCAATGGTGCGGCATACATTGGCCCAGGAGAAGATCTCAAAGAGTTGGGACTGAAAAAAGCTGATTTTATCTGGTGCATGTTACTGTTGGAGTAAGAAACAGGGATATTTAAAACATGATCCAAGTATGTGGTATTATCATTTTGTGACATATTCTGTGGAAAGTGACCTCTATCAACCTGACCAGTAGGGTCACTGTGCAACAAATCTTTATTACCGACTATGCAGTTTTCTAAACCATAGGAAGCCACCCATTGCTCAATCCCATCTGCAAGGACCACCACTTTGGTCTGTGAAAGATCTAGAGGTTGCTTGAACGATTTTTTCAAAAGAATGTTTCTGAAAGTTTGCAGTTGTGTTTGATAGTGTTTTATTTTTGAAGATGTATACAAAACAATGATTTTCTGCAAATTGCGTTTTTGGAAAAGATTTATATCTTGTTTGGTGGATGTGATCATAGATCTTTCGACTATATCTTGATCCGTGTAATTTTCTTTGAAAGAGATTGGTTCGATGCAAATACAGTTTCCAAATTTTACATGCAGTTGTTCAAATTCCAATTTTGGTCGTATGTCAATCAAAAGTAAATTATCTTTCCAAATACTAGATTTTAAAAGATGGTGTAGTGTTTTACAACTGATCTGTGTGTTATCTGTGTTGTTCAGCTGTTCTATTTGCAACTGTGTTTGTGTTTTCACCATGTATGATCCTGAATGAGTCTTCAAAAAGTCTTTGATCTGATTAAATTTCGGTTGAGCACCTGTTAGCTTTGCCAATATAGAGTTGAATATTTCCATCAAACTGGATTTCACAGTCAAAGTCTGCTGTTTCTTGAACTCGTCCATCCCAGGTATGATCGATGCACAAATTCTATTCAAAATTTTCGAATATACGTATGCACTTTCGTAAGCAAGTTTCAAATCTTTGAGCGGCACATTCGGATGTGATTCTATAACAGCCCACTGCTCATTAAACAACTCGAACACTTCGATGCACTTGTTCAATGTTGCAGAGAAGGACAACACATCTATGTGCTCGTCTTTGATAACTGCATCTACTTTCAGTTTAAGATCCTTCATTGGTTCACACACGATAAGATCGGTTGATGTGGTGTCGTATTTAGCTGTTGTATCACCACCACCATTGAGGTCCGTCATCACACTATTGTAATTACTCGTCATCGTTGTCTTCATCAAGGAAACCCTTAATATATATTGTATTATCGTTGGTTTTTTTTTTTTTCTTTGTTTTTGAGGTTTAGCTATCTCCAAATACACACAACCCTTACGTAATCGCTTACTGTATAAAGGGCGTCATAACAAGAACAAAGCAACATAAAGAGAGAGATAGAGGGAGAGAGAGATGAAAAAAAAAAGAGATTAAAGCTAAGCTTGCATCACGTGAATATCACGCGCACATACAAGATAAACTGCGTTGAACATATAACTTAATTAATTAAAATATTGTCAAGTCGTGTAAAAGCATGTGTAGATGTAAGTATATATCTGTGCATATATACATTTATAATATGGTCATATAAAGGGTAGTGTAAAAATTACTCATCAAATTCATCTTTGACCAAATCTCTTTCCATGTCGTACCAAACGCCGTGTTTGCTGAACTCTTCGTCTTTGTTGACGTTTTCGTTGGCACCAATATTTTTGAAACCCAATCTTTCGTAGAAGGGAAACAGGTGTTCGTGAGCAATGATAACAATTTTGGTCCCGACTTCTTGGTTGGAAAGTTTTTGGATGTAGTCGGTCATCAAAAGCGTAGCCAAGTTCTTTTTTTGGTGGTGTGGATCGATAACAAGGGAGTGCACACCAATGTAGTTGGAAGACTCGTCATGCACGTTTTTCATGCATTCAAAAGTTATGTACTCCGAGGATCCTGGAATCTTGGTGGCAAGGATGTGGCCAATCAGTTTTTCCCCAAGGATGACTGGTGCACCGGGCTCGTAGTAGCTGCTGTTGTTGCTGGCAGCAGAAGCAGCAGCACTACTCGACTGAACACCAACATCTCTGATAAACAACCCAGAACACAATTCGGGACACGCATTGATTCTGAATTTCAAGGCGTCTTCGCTGCACCTTTCCGAAGGTGGGAACCCGATGCTCTCCAGAGCCAAAATCCCTTCCACGTCTTCCAAGGTCAACGGACGTATGTACATATGTAACGGTAATTCACTAGCCATTTTCTTTTGATGTTTCCTTACCTCTGACTCTCGTTCCTGTTGTTGTTTTTATTTTTTTATTTAAAAAACTCATGCATGCATGAACAACCGACTATTTTTTTTATATATACATTTTAGAATTAAAGACTAGGTTATACCGGGTGACGATAAGCTTTACCTCGCCTCCTCTTCCCCCTCCCCCCAAAAAAAAAATTAAAAATTAAAACAACAACGAAAACAAAAAACAGGACAAAGTTATTTCCACGGAATGGTGTTGGTTAAATATGTCTTGAAGAATAATAGTTCAAGACATCTTATTTTAACATAAAATATCCATCCAAAAAAAAAAAAAGGCTGTTTGTGAATTAATTGAAAAACCAGACTTATTGGCTTGGCTGGACTATTATTCGGTTGTTATAGATACACAAGAACACAGGTGATTACAGTAATGTAGAGTACTGTCTGTAATTACACTGCAACTAGGAAGTTGAGATTTTGTGAAGCGTCTAAAATACAGGATTAACCTTGAACAGAAGATATATATATATATATAGAAAAAAGTAAGTTTCAAACAAAACATTTCTTAGAATTAGACATTGACTCCAATGAGCAAATAAAATTTGTTTCTAATTTTGTATATATGAGGAGAGAGTATGTTCGGTTTCTTTTTGAAAATTTCTTTCAATTTTTTATGTTATTTTACAAGTTGTAATTATATTGGAACAAAAGACAAGAAAGGAATCGTGGATAGCAGTACTATATCACTTGGGCAGTTTGTAACACTGCAATTATTGAGAAAATCCTATATCTAAACCAAATTATTTAATTGTTATATCTTTTTAACAATCAAATTGTAACTTTTCTTTCGGCAACGTCGAGAACGACATTTTTTCGGCAGGTCGGTATTTTGGAAGAAGACCATTGTGGAACCAGCATCCTCTCATCACCAACCTCCTCTCATCACCAACATCCAACGCCACACACACATGTCCGTACTGCTACCATTAGAACTTATAGACAAGACGATCAACCAGAAGGTGCTTGTGATCACGACAAACGGGAGAGAGTACTACGGGACACTTAAGGGCTATGACGATTTCGTGAATGTTGTCTTGCACAATGGTGTGGAGATCATACATACAGGCAGCGACAATGAGGCCAAGGGCGAGGTCATCAATAGGTACGAGAAAGAGATGTTGATTTCGGGTCAGAACATTGTGATGCTAGTCCCTGGTGAAAGAGAGTACTAAGTGGTTTATGCAATGTGTATACTTTTTTGAGAGCTTTTAAATCATATATATATATATATATATGTATACAAGATAAATACTTTTTCTTTTTTTCAAACAATACTTTCAAAGATCACTGTTTTAATGAGTCAAAAACCCATTCGATTTTTGTATCTTGGAAGACTCTCATACCCATAGATCTTCCCTCTTGGTCGAGTGGGTCTTCCTTCAAAGTATCCAAAAGATCTGATCTTTTGCTCAGGTAATTGTTGATGACTCTTTTCTGCAAGATGAAATGGTTTACGATTAGGAAACTGATGATACTGTAGCAGACACCAATGAATAGATCAAATCTGTAATGATGGTCCAAATACATGGTGGCCCACCATTGGATGATCAAGAAAACAGACACCATCACACGAGTAATGTACCCTGAGGCAACAATTTTCGCAAACACAGATCTTTGCTGCTGATGGTCTTGTTGTTCAAGACCGGGTTCCCCACTGGCATCTTCCATCTCAAATGGGTTTGGCGTAGAGGAATCGGAAAAGTCGTTGTTCAAATCTTCCAAATCAAACTCTTCGATAAACTCATTGGTAGAGTTTTTACTCTTTGCAATGGGCAAACCATCTGCTTGTCCCCCACCAATCAAAGTTTCGTCGTTTGCAATATCAGCAGCACTACTGGGGAACCCACGTTTCCAGTATTTCAAATCTCCCTGCCAAGTTTGCGTCCAGATATAGATAAAACACTGGAAGGCAATGGCAGAGTGTAAAGAGGGCACTGCACCAAAGACAATTGGTGATTTGTGGAATCCCGCCGAGGCCAAATGGGTTCCTGCACTGAATTTCACTCTTGTCAAACCTGCTGCATACCCAGGAGTATCGTAATTCAGTTCATCATAGTTGTGCAATCCGTACATGTGGGTAAACCATGGAGGAGCCATTGGGATCAGCAAGTGGGTGAAAACCCCTGCAAGATTTTGGATCCCCAAAGTATACGAGAAACAGGCCAACGTGCCTGGTGCTTTGAACACGTACAAATAGATCGATGTGAAAATTGGTGCTAGTAAATGGCACAACACATAGAAGATCCAGGATAACATGTTTTTCGCATCTGAAAAATTTGATTCCAACTGTTTAGCGAAAATATGATCAAAATTCAATGCACACCATACAAATAGAGGAATTAAAAAAATAGGAAGTTGAGTGAAAGGTTTATTTTGGAATGGCATATGGTAAGAAATGAAATTTCTTGTTGATCTGCGCACGTAGTATATGTAGAACCATAGGACAAGCGGTGCAAAAACCAAAAACGGTAAAACAAAACCAACAACAGCAGTAACAAATGACACATTCACCATCTGTTGCGATCCACCTTGGGTTTTGATTTCGCCCCAAAAATCACCAAACATAAACATGTCTCCGTAGAAACTAAGTTTCCCATGGATCTTGGGTCTCCAACTGATAGGGATATCACCTGCTTGTTTGAAAACAGTCAACCATATCACTACAGGTAGGAAGTTTAAGAAAAAATTGATTGGTAATGTCAAGACATTGTACTTGTTATGTAGACCTCCGTAAAAAACAGCTATTAAAAACCGCAATACCACAAGCAAGGCATCACTGACCACAGAAACAACACCCATCCTCTGAAATCTTCTTTCTTAGTTTATTTATTTTTTATGTCTTATACTTATGGAATTTATAGTGAGATATAAATATATATATATATATATATATATGTATATGTTCCTAGATTTACTCCTATCACACAAGTCAATCTTGTTTCTTTTTCCGTTTTCTCATTTCTCATTTTTTCTCAACAATTTGGCTTTTCTTGGCTTCTGGAAGTAATGACTTCTGTGTCACGTGGAAATTGTGATTTTACAACCGAAAACAATCATTCAACCAGAGAGATAGAGAAAGAGGGAGAGAAAGACAACCAGGCAGATTACAATGGAGCAAGGACAAGGACAAGGACAAGGACCAGTACAGCCACAACAACAACTACAGCCACACACAAACGAACAAGAAGATGATCCTAGTAAGCAGTATTTACAGTACAAGATACAAGTCTTGCTCCACATAAACAGTCTTCTTCTAAGCAAACTATACACTCAGCAACAACAGCAACAAGAAGACACACAGGACACACAGGAACAGCAGCAGCAAAAAGTATCGTTGGAACAGAGAAAACACACCGACTACTTGAAGCGTGTGCACTCGAATCTCCAGTGCATCTCCTCGCTCCACCAGGGCCACACAGATGCCAAACCTCTCATCATGGACATTCCCGTTAACTACACTGCGCTAGCATCTGCTTCCAGAAACGGCAACAACAACGCTCCAGGAAACACGGGAAACACCAACGATACTTTGATGCAACAACAAGAAGAAGGTTTAAGAAGATTGTATCTTTTGTTAAACAGAATGTTTGAGCTTTGGTAATGCACGCGGTGTCTGGGTTGCACATCACGTGTTATGTGCTTTTCATTTTTTTGCTCTTTTTCTCTATTTCAATATGTATCTCTGTTTCTATATTTATATATATAAATGAGCAAACTATTAGAATTTTTACCCTCTCTCTCTTCCTTTCTTTTTCTTTCTCGGATATCAGTCTCTCGGAAGACCTTCTTATGTATTGTAATAGTTTCCTATGTTTGAGCGGTTAAATTTTAAGATTGATATATAATAGTTGACAAACAAGAGATTGAAGAAGGAGACACGGAGATGATAATATAAATATATATCTATACTTTCACACGAGGCAAAAGCATCTCAGTACGATTGCTAATAATAAGAGAGATGTAAAAACAATGAACATATTACTAACTAATACATGTTGCTGTGAGCCATATAATTTGATTTGTTTAAATAAGGAGACAAGTACAGTGATAAGATCAAAGCCAACAAACTGCTAATAAAGCACAGTGGTGTGCATCCTGCTCTGTTTCTTATCAAAACTATTTTTATTGCCATTGATAATATCAGGATGGGCGGTTAGTTTTGCTCTTCAATCTCGGTCATAACTATTTGAACACAAATAGAGGAAGAGCGGTTTAGAAAAGATGTCACGTGCAAGAAAGAATCACGTGTGGTTTTTGAAGATTACAATCAAATAATTTTGCCACCCGCACTTTTTTTTGTTTTCCCTCTTTTTTTTTTTTTTTTGGGTTTCTCTTGTATTTTCATGTTATCCCCCACTCGCCTTCCTCTTCCTTAAAACAGTCTACACTCAGTTTTTTGCTTGGTCTACGGTTTAAGTGAGACTCTCTAGACAGAACGATAGAGAGAGAAAGAAAGGGAAAACAAGGAGTTTGTTTCATTTGCTACGCGGAAATACTGTGCAGGACAAAGGGGAAAAGGGAGGAGGGGAAGAAGAAGGGAAGATTAACTTTTTTTTTTCGAAAGAAAAGGAAAATGACAATAAATTATATGATAGTTTACATAATCGTCAATTAACTAGTTGAATTGAGTACATTGATCAAGTTAATTCTCTTCTTAATTAAGATATTTTGTCAAGTTTTTTTTATTTCTCTAAATGTTTTCATTATATTAAGGGGGGGTGTTATTTGTAGATATGACGAATTGGAGATGTCACATTTATATATAAATATGAACAAGCAGAATTAAGAAGAAAAGGTAACATATCTCATTCACATTTATCAATAAATTATAAAAAGAATAAAGAAAACGTAAGAGAAATATACAAAAAAAATAATAATGAATACACAAAAGAACGGAAAAACAGAAGCCACTCCTGTGGCCCCGTTCTCAGGTAGAATTATCAATTGTGTTACAAGAATTCCATACAACATCACAAAAGTTATAAACAAAAAGGGAATTGAAATTCATGATTCTTCTGATGATATTAGCACTAGTCGTCTTTATAATGAAGATAATACAGTCTTCAATTCAAGTGATGACAGTAAATTGAAACATGCTCAAGAAAAGACTCTTTCAGTTGCTGATCAAATTGAAGAAATTGCCACAAAGTTAGCCAAAGAAAAGGAAGAATCAAACAGCAATTTTTCTTCTTCTTCCTCTGATAACAAATATAACGAATCAAAGGAAAATTTTATTGAATGGAAAATTGACCCTGTCTCAGGTAATTCAGTTTTATATTCTTCTCTTAAATGTATTGATAAAATGTTCGGTGAAAAAGAAGCTAAAAAAATCTTATCAACAACAAAAAACGGGAAAGTTGAAGAAATTATTGTTGGGTGGACTGGTGAAATTAATACACAAGAAAAATATCATTATCAAGGAGAAAATGGCAAAGAAGTTAGTACTGGTCTACAACCTACTCAAAACACCAGTTCTAACACCAACACTAACTCTTCTTCTGCCACTGCTAACAATGATACCAATGCAAATACAGAAACTGTGGAAAATTCAAATCACAATAACAGTAATAATGACAACTATCAAACTACTTTAAACGATGAAGAACAAGAATTAGAAGATGCCTTCAAATTAAGTACTACTGGTGATATCAACATGTTGAATAACACTGAAGATCCCTTATTTCTCTCTGAAGAAAATAAAAAATATTTAACCAAAGAATTAAATAATAATGACGATGAAAATATAACAATTGAACCAGTTTGGCTATTGAGAAAAGATCAAATTAAATGGAGAAAATATGCTGAAAATATTTTATGGCCAGATTTCCATTACATTTTATCACCAATCCAAGATAATTCAGATATTGAAAATAACTGGTGGTTTGACTATGTTAAATTTAATGAAGCTTATGCAATGAAAATTGCTAAAATCTATAAGCCTGGTGACATTATTGTTATTCATGATTATTATTTAATGTTACTACCTCAATTGCTTAGAATGAGATTGAAAGCTTCTGACGAAGATTCTGATGCTGATAAGAAAATTCATTGTTCTATTGGATATTTCCACCATGTCACTTTCCCATCTTTTGAATATTTTAGATGTTTGAAATACCGTAAACAATTGATTGACGGGGTCTTGGGTGCAGATGTTGTTTTTTTCCAAAATTATTCTTTCCAAAGACATTTCGTTTCTTGTTGTAAAAGATTATTAGATTGTACCGCTACAAAGGATCAAGAAACCAATGATCATCATGTTTCAGCTTATGGTGCTGATATATTGATCAAAACAATGCCTATTGGTATCGATAAAGAAAAATTAATCAATGAAGCTTTTAATCCAGAAATTAATCGTAAAGTCGAAACATTACAGAAAGCTTATGCAGGTAAAAAAATTCTTTTTGGTAGAGATAGATTGGACTCTGTTCGTGGTGTTCTACAAAAATTACAAAGTTTTGATATCTTTTTGGAAATGTTTCCTCAATGGAGAGATAAAGTTGTTTTAATTCAAGTATCTTCTCCAACAGAACTGCACGGATCTGATGATAACAAATTAGAAAGACAAGTGATGGAATTGGTTAATTCGATAAATACTAAATACGGGACTTTAAATTTTGCACCAGTACAACATTATCATATGAGAATTCCAAAAGATGTTTACTTGAGTTTGTTAAGAGTAGCAGATTTATGTTTGGTTTGTAGTATTAGAGATTCGGTTAATTTAACTGCTTTGGAATTTACCACTATACAAGCACATCAATCGGAAAGTACCAAATCAATTAAACCTTTAATATTAAGTGAATTTTCAGGAACCCCATTGAACAAGGAAGATTGTTACATTATTAATCCTTGGGATTCTGTAGCCGTTGCGAAAACTATTGATACTGCTTTAAGCAATGTGAATTTCACAACAGCTGTTTCTGTAAAACAAACCGAATCAAAAGTTCCTGATATCTACAACTGGTCAAGTAAGTTGTTGTCTTTGCTAGATGGATTTTTGTCTTCTACCACTTCTATGACTCCAGCTTTGAATAGACCGTTACTATACAAGACATATCAAAAAAGTGAAAGAAGATTGTTTTTGTTTGATTACGATGGTACTTTGACTCCAATTGTGCAAGACCCATCTGCTGCTATTCCTACTGCAAAGTTATACAATTTATTAAATGCCTTAGCACAAGATCCTAAAAATCAGATATGGATTATCAGTGGACGTGATCAAGCTTTTTTGAACAAATGGATTGGATCAAAAGTTCCACAAGTTGGTCTTTCTGCCGAACACGGTTGCTTTATTAAGGGCAGCAATTCAACAAAATGGATCAATTTGACTGAAGAATACGATATGTCTTGGCAAAAAGTTTGTAGTGATCTAATGGAATACTACACCAGCAAGACAGTTGGGTCCTTTGTGGAAAGAAAAGAAGTTGCATTGACTTGGCATTATAGACGTGCTGTTCCTGAATTGGGTGAGTTCAATGCCAAAGAGTTGAAAAACAAATTGGAAGAGAGTTTTGCTGGATCGGATTTGGAAGTCATGGAGGGGAAAATGAACTTGGAAGTGAGACCCAAGTTTGTTAACAAGGGTGAAATTGTGAAAAGATTGTTCTTGAGCAAGTATGGTGGTGAAATTGACATGCTTCACGGTGACAACTCATTGGAAAACCTGAAACAGGATGAATTACCAGATTTCGTTTTGTGTTTGGGTGATGACAAGACTGATGAGGACATGTTTAACAAGTTGAACGACATTGAAGCTGATTTTGTGGCTGACAAATCAGGTAAATTTAAGAAAAATGCTTTTGGGAACTATGGTTTATATCCAGTTAGTGTTGGTAGTGCAAACAAAAAAACTGTTGGGAAAGCTCATTTGACAGATCCTCAACAAGTGCTGGAAACCTTAGGGTTATTGGTTGGCCATGTTTCTTTGTTTGCCAGTGCTGGTAGTGTCGACTTGGATGACAGAGGTCACGAACAAAAGTGATTTTCTATTATTATTTTTTATTTTAGTTTATATAGATAGATGTTAAATAGTTATGATTGGATTTTTGATTCTTCGTATCTCTTGATGATTTTCTTTAGTTTCAACTTCATTTTAAGTTCTTCCTTTTGGTTGCTTAGAAGTATGCTGTTATTGAAACACCACAGCCCGATGATGTATGATAGGTCGAGAGTGATGTTTTCACAGTGCATGGCCAGTTTGAAACAGTTTTGTGATATGTGGTTTTGTCTTTCTGTTTCGTTAACAAGTATTTTCCCACCAACGTACTGCAAAAGCAGGAAACACAGTTGACTTTTCTTGATCTTGTAGAATGTGTCAGTGGTGTTTGTCTTTAATATGTTGACATCGAGGAATTTCTGCAATTCAAAAAGTTTCTTATTTTTCAATTCGTTGTCGAAGCAGATAATCGGTGTTTCCATAAATGGTTTGAAATGGGTCATGTTCCATACCAAAACGAAAAGGCATTTGACTAAGGAGTTTTCTTGAACAAGGACATTCTGCTCCAAAGCTTTTTCCAACTCAGTCAAATGATGCAGTTTATTTGTGATGCAGTACAACAAGTACAAATTGATTTGACTGAATGTTTTCAGTTCGTGACTGATATCCTGTTTTTCAATGAATTTTTCCAAAAGATTCAATCTGAGTATAGCGTCTGGTTGCTTTAGAATGTTCATGTACTCGACAAGCCCAGGAGCTGCTGCTGCTGCCAAGGGCTGATATGATTGCAGCGTATCGAAGGGTTCTGATTTCGGTTTCAGGAACTGGAACTGCCACGTAGAATAGTACTTGGTAAGCTCCATTACTTCTGTACCTTGCTGCAAATTCATGTTGGCCAGTGACGGAGAGTCAAGTTTAGAGCTCGTCGACGGTGCTTCTGCAAGACTGGTTTTCAGTAATTTAGGAAGAAAAGTCAAACTGTGACAGTGTGCTGGATCGTGGTGATTTAGCATGAAGGAAACACTTTGCAAAAGAAGAAGTATTTTTTTCAAATTTGCAGAGTTGAAAAGACAGCACTGGGACTCAAGCTGCGGAAAGATGTCTTGTGCAAACTTAAAAGTGTTAAGTCCATTCAATATATTCTTGTGACTCTTGAAGATCTTGACAAATTGGTCGAGGTTATCGTATATGTTTTTATCCACTTTGATTGCTCTGCAGATCTCTAACAGCTGCCACCAGCACTGCAAAATGGGCAAATCCGCGGTTTTTAAAGGAGAAATCGAGCGGAGTATTTCTAAATTGTAGTTATTCTCAAGTTTCAACGTAGCGTTTGAAAGCATGATGTAGTCATGAAATATGGGGAATTGAGATTGAGGAATTTCTGCAAGCAGCTCGTCATACATATGTATGACTGCTGTATCAGTTCCCGTTGCGATGCTTGCTTCTTTTAAAGAGTTAAAAGCCAAAGTCAGTTGTATTTTGACAAACTTGAATATCAAACACCACTTGGTTATACTAGTAGACACTTCCTCGTTGTTTTGATGATGCAGTTTTTTCAATAGCTTATTGCATTTCTTCAGAGCAACCGCCAATGACTGGAATGACAAAACGGTGTTTAATGGAATGACACATATAAGCATGAACTGAATTATCATTAGATCGTCCACCTCGTGTTTCAAATTCAACAATCTATTCTTAAAATTCTCTAAATACGACACCGCGAGTTGTTCGTTGTCGTGCGTATGTTCAATCAATAATTCCGCTAACTGCAATGTAACACAAAACTCTTCTTTTAAAGTCAGCTTTTGCAGCATCACAGGATTAGATTTTATGTAAGTCAGACATTTTAAGCTTTGTTGGATTAGTGTGAAGTATTGCTGTAACTGAGATTCAGACTGCACTCTGCCAAAAACGGCTTTTGCGTGTGTATAATACTCTTGAGACAGATGGAAAAACACCTGCGGAGACAGTCCATCGCTCACCACATGATTCATTCCTAGCTCTGGTATTTTTTGGGATTGCTCCTTGTAGGTTAATTGATGCATCGATCAATAGTCATTAAAAGTCAAGACGCGTCACGCGACACTGCGTATTGACCAAACCGGAAAAATATCCAAACCCGTTCCAAATGACATTTATTTTTGAGTTTTGCAAATTTCTTTCTTTTTCCTTCCCTCCAAGAGATATTGATTGTTGATCGTAAGTTGGAGCATTTGAGAAACCAAGGCAGTACAACGGAAGTACACCAAAGAGACAGCACGGATACACATATACAAAGAAAAATGGCGGAAGAAAACAAATTACAAAGTTTCCAGGATCAGAACAAGCTGGTTTTTGAAGAGTCGACCAAGGCAGTTTGGGAAAAAGAGGTAAAGAAGCAAGAGCCGGATTCGCAAGTGCCCGGTGACACCAGTGCATTGGTTGACGAGGCAGACGATGCGAGTGCGAGCGGTATTGTGCCTACGTTGCAGAACATTGTTGCCACAGTGGACTTGGACTGCAGACTAGATCTTAAGACAGTTGCGTTGCATGCAAGAAATGCCGAGTATAACCCAAAGAGATTTGCGGCTGTTATCATGAGAATCAGAGAGCCAAAAACCACTGCTTTGATCTTTGCAAGTGGGAAAATGGTGGTGACCGGTGCCAAATCAGAAGATGATTCGAAATTGGCCAGTAGGAAGTATGCAAGAATCATTCAAAAAATCGGGTTCAGTGCCAAATTTACCAAATTCAAGATTCAGAATATTGTGGCATCGTGTGATGTGAAATTTCCAATTAGACTTGAAGGGTTGGCGTTCTCACATGGGACTTTCTCGTCTTACGAACCGGAATTGTTTCCTGGGTTGATTTATAGAATGGTTAAACCAAAAATTGTCTTGTTGGTTTTCGTATCAGGTAAAGTTGTGTTAACGGGTGCTAAAAAGAGAGAAGAGATTTACCAAGCATTTGAAGCCATCTACCCCGTGTTGAGTGAATTCAGAAAATTGTGAGCCACGTTTTATTATTTACGAATATGTATTGATAATATACTATATAGCTGCTTCCCTTTTAAATTGTACTACTTTGGAATCTTTGTTCTAGTCTTTCTCTTTTGTCAATTTCCTGTTTTAAATCCAATTCGTGTTTTGAGTTCAAATTTTGTATAATCTTCTTAAACTCTTGCCTCATTAAGGAAAGAGAATATGCCGAAGAATTTGCATTTGACAATGTTGGTGATGCCAAGTTGGATTCACTCTGGCTTGATTCAGTTTCAAACATTCCGGTGGATTGTGCAAATCCACGAGTCGCAGTGTTTGGAGTTTGCAATTGCAAGAGTTGTGCTTTCAAGGTCTCAATATATTCATCTTTTTCATTTAAAGTATGCACCACTTGTAAATATTTATTTTGCTCAACGGTCAGTTGTTCTTGGTGTTGTTGTAATTCACTTGAAAGAGCAGTAGTTTTTTTAGTCAATTTTTCAATATTTTTGGAATTTTCAAATCTGTTTTGGGCAAATTTCTCTGTTAAAAAATTATGTGCTAGATTTAAATCTTTTAGAGCAGTTTGTAAATCTGTTATTTGATTATTTTTCTGTTTAGACTCAACAGAGACAGTATCATTTTTTGCAGAACGCACAGGCATATTTTCATTTTTTTTTGAGCATATCTCTACTAAAGAAGCAATACAAGTTTTCAAGAAATCCAAATTACTTAGCTTCCCCGAGCTATCGTCAAGTGATAGATCGATATTATGTTTGATCACTTCACTGATCAAGTACGAAGTTACTGTATCAATATGTGACTTGTCCGTGTCTGTATTTGTCTCTGTTTCATTTTCCTCACCAACAGACTGATTTTGAAAATCGTCTTCATTGCTAAACGCTGATTGCATTGATCCGTGTGATAAATGTTGTTCACGATGTTCTAAAATATTTAGAGATTTATCATTAATAGGTGTTAGAATATCTGTAAACCCACTTGATCTTTTACTAGATGAAATAGGTATTTTACCCTCCAATAACTTTAAATTATCCATACTTTTATTCTTATGTTTGTACTTGTGTTCAACTGTTTTATTTCCGCCACCACTATTGCTTTGATTATGATGCATAAATTGTTTGATATCAATATTTAAGTCAGGGAAACTTATTTTTGATAGCTGTCTCAACAATCCATTATTCAATCTATCTTTCAAAGATAGAATTTTTTGCAAATTATCGATACAATTCTCGAAATTAGATACAGAATTTGATTGATTTTTCATCAATTCTTTTTGTAACAATTCTAAATTCCCTAAGTCTTTGATCAAGTGTCTCCAATTCCTTACAAAATATTCATCATCTTCATATGTAGATTTATTGTTACTATTATTATCCGAATTGGTTGATTTCTCCAAGGGAGTTTTGGCTTTATAGATTGCATATTCTGTACATAATTTCAATTGTAAAAAGAAATCTTCTCTTTTTAAAAGGTAATCATCGTTCAAATTTAATGCTTGATCGTATATGATTGAATCTTCTATATCGATCTCTGTTGGTTCGTAGTACTGGTCTATGATATTGGTTGTATTGAAACTCATTTCTCCACTCGACTCGTCCTCATCGGTGTTTTCTGTGTCTTCAACAATGTCTTGGTTAACAGCAGCACTATTACTTGAAATACTATTATTACCAGGCAACTCATATGAAAGAGTTAGTAACTTTTTTAAATCTTTGTATGAAGTAGGATACTCTGTACTGTTGGCCAATAATTTTGGATTGAACTTATTGATCAAGTCAATAATTCTGTCATTCAATAACTCATCATTCAATTGGGCCGTCATTGTTGCCTTGCTTTGTTTTCACTTGTGGACTCAATTGGTGATTTCGAAAAGTCTTCTTTGGGTGAATATATTTTACCGTTCTTGGGACTTGTCAGTAATAAATTGCTGGGTTTCGGTGAAACTTTTCTTTTCTTTTGCGGTTTTAATTTTTTAAAAAAAGTTCGGACGTTTGATAATTCGGACTACGCTTATCCGAACATTATTATTGTCGGACAAGTCTACAATCGGACATTTGCATCTTTCTCTTTTCTTTTTCCTGTTTTTTGTGTCGCGATTAAGGAAGACAGCGAACATAAAGCAAACAAAGAGATGACGACTCTTGATAAACTCTGGAGTAATATTTTGGGAGAAATGAAATAGCTACTCAACAAAATAACTACAAAAAAACAGAGATTGAAAGAAATTAGACCCTATCGAGGATGATTGAAAACATAGATAAAATAATAGAGAAAATTTGTAGAAGCACGTCTTCAGCAGCGTCTTCCAGTGGCCAAGTGATGGTGGGTTTGGAAAACGATGTGGAGATGATGCTCAGTGAAGAAACGATATATCAATTGTGCCAGTACGCACAGGATTTGCTTATTCAGGAACCGAATATTGCTCACATGGTGACTCCAGTAACAATATGTGGAGATATTCATGGCCAGCTCCATGACCTGTTAAATTTATTCACTCTGAAAAGCGGCAATCAAGGCAACATCAACAACAGTGCAGATAACATACCTAATTTTCAAGAGAGTATACGAAACACAAGATACATTTTTTTAGGAGATTTTGTAGACCGTGGATTTTATTCGTTGGAAACGTTCCTGCTTTTGATCTGTTTGAAAATCAGATATCCAGATAGAATACTTCTTATTAGGGGCAATCATGAAACAAGACAAATTACAAAAGTTTATGGGTTTTACGATGAAGTGTTGAGAAAATACGGGAATTGTAATGTGTGGCGGTATTGTTGTGAAGTGTTTGACTATTTACCACTTGGATGTACTATAAATGATGGAGAAATATTTTGTTTACATGGTGGTCTATCACCAAATATCGAAACTTTGAACGAGATCAGGTATTTGGACCGGAAACAAGAAGTACCGCATACTGGACTGATGTGTGATTTATTGTGGAGTGATCCTGATGAAACAGTGGAATCATGGTCATTGTCCCCAAGAGGTGCTGGGTATCTGTTTGGGCATAATGAAGTAGAACAGTTTACTCACGTAAATGGGCTTTCTCTGATTGCAAGAGCACATCAATTGGTGATGGAAGGTTATAAAGAGATGTTTGATAAAAAACTTGTAACGGTTTGGAGTGCACCGAATTACTGCTATAGATGTGGGAACGTTGCAAGTGTTCTAAACATTGATGACGAATTGAACAGAACCTTTGATATTTTCGAAGCAGTACCCATCAAGGACAACTCTGGAAACGCCATGATACCTAATAGAAAATCAGGAATGGATTATTTTTTATGATTTTGTCTTGGCCAGTTTTATGTAGAAAGTTTGTGTGTAGTTTGAGTATAAGATCGGATTCTTAGTCACGTGCGTGCATTCCTTATATAACAAACGCGTGAGCAGTGTTGAGAGAAGCATGTATTGACAATCAACCACAAGAACAAACCACCCAAATCATGAATTACTCTTTTCTTGGCGGAAGCTCTCTTTCCCAATTGGTGATTCCTGAATCGCAAACAGCACAGGACAATTGCATCAACTCAAATGTCCCGATCAGCAATGCCAAGGTACTTCAAACTGGTGTGCCTGAATTAGACCAGATATTGATGAATCTCAAGCTTTCACATGGCTGTGGAGTCTACGAGATTTACGGGCCACCGGGAATAGGTAAAACTACACTTTCTTACAACACTTTACAAAATACACTGAACAAAAACTATTTATGGATAGATACTTTGAGGGCAAGTCCGTTTCCAATGGAAAATAAAATTAGATTAACCTCATTTACACAACTTCAAATGTTTTTTCAAAAAAAAATATATACACACAGGTTTGAGCTTATAGTGATTGATGGGTTCTCTAAACTTCTGGTACAGTACCTTAACAATCAGATATTCAAATATGGAATATCGTCTGGGTCAAACGCTTCGGAGACTCATCAATTGAAAGTCAATGCTTTACAAACCCTTTTCATCCAGTTCTCCAAATACGCCGAACACAACAACTGCAAAATCATTCTTGTGAACGATTGCATGAACACATCGTACAAATACAACCCTGACTTGAACAATGCATCAAATACTAGCAGCGGCAACAACAACAATCAATACCAGTTCGTTGACGAACGTAATCCGTTTCTTGTAGTTAAAAGACCACAAGATCCATGTATGCTTTTGAAAAGCGAGTTAGAGGCATGTATTGGTGTTGGATCGCTGGACTGTAAATGGTTGAGGTTTGTTAAGCTGCGAATTGGATTGTATTATTCTTTCGACACCGGGATTAAACCTGCAAAAGATAACTACTGCATAAATTGCATTGTTTCTGAAAACACACAGAAAAGCACCAGTGAGTTCAACTCTCAGGTTATATCTTTCAAATTACCCCAGGACTACCACTACTATTGCAAAACTCGCGAGGAAATTCCAACTCAAACAAAAGAAGTCTCCATATCTGCATCATTACCAAATGAGTCCATTTCTGACGACTGTTCTGTTTTGGCTGCATCAAGCCAAAAAGATAACTCAACTGAAATTATCATTTTTGAAAGTCAAATATAACACTATTGTGTTTGCGTTTTTTTTTTTTTCATCATAATTTAATTATTTTCTCTTATTAATATCGTACTAACTACATAACTCATCTATAAACCCGGGTTCTACTAAAAAAACACACTATTTCTTGTTGTAAAGCAAAATGTATGCAGTCTTTGAAGTGTCACCACCGCATTTTAACACATCTGTCTTACTGCACTCCACCACTTTGTCGTCATCAATGCTGTACCACTTGCCATTAGTCTTGTTGAGAACGTCACAGGTATAGTGCCCTGACGACGGAGAAGACCCATGGTGGTAAATAACACCACTTAGTGCATACTCTGCAGACTGTTCTTCTGCATCGTCACTAATTACAGATTCAGGAATTTCGAAATCTAGTTCAAATTCAATTTTCTTGTTGATTTTCTTAGCTTGACCGTGTCTGGCATTGTAATTAGTCATCTCAGAGGCCTTTGTTGGATCGCTTGAAATAAACTCAAACCTTTTCAATTGAATCATCAACACTTGTGGTAGTTTGTATAGGAAAGTTTGTTTACTGGAATCAGCTGAAGAGTGGTCAAAAGTGATTGTTTCCTCTTCGTTCAACTTTTCAAATGCCTGTTCCAAAGTAGTAACCTCTTTAGAACTGATATCTAACTGAATTGTTTGCACAGGGTCAAAAGTAATTGAGACTGGATCTTTCTTGTTGTTTGAGTTTTTCAAAACAGATTTGGTTTGACCACCAAAAATCAAAGACAACGGCGATGGTTCCACCTCGGTGGTTCTCTTAGAAACAGTATTTTTGGTGTTTGTTTTTTTAGTGGCAACATGCCATTCGTCATCGTTCCCAACCATTTGTAAATGTTCATCAATTTGTTTTTTCAAACTACCGTTATCGTTTTTAATAAATTCAGCATTTTTGTATTTGTCCAAGTTGATTAGGTAATTGTGTTCCAAATATTCATCATCTGCGCTGGATTTAAGCAAATCCAACACTTGTGCGGTAGACAAGTTTTTAATAGCACCAACCAACTCTTCGTGCAGTTGATCCAACAATTGAGTTAAAAACTCTTCAGCATCTTCTTGTTGACCCAAACGTAAATCTCTAAATTTAGGCAACAGTTTCATTTGGTCAAAGAACTCTTTTGGAGAAATAGAATTGCGTTTCTTCTCGTGGAAGTTACCAAAAAAATCAATCAAGACTCTCCACATTGGACAATCTTGTTCTTGCAGATCCAATGATTCGGCTTCTAAAACATTTAGCAACTTGGTGAAAGGTTCACAAAACAGCAAAACTTGTAAGACAGAACTCATAAAGCAGGTACTGTTGATGTTGGTAATACCTCTTGGGAAAACACTTTTTTTCAAGAGATCAACATTATTTTTAGAAACATAAGAAATGTAATCATCAATCAACATACTTTTCAAAGAAACAACACCAACGGTTTCTTTTGTCTGAGAGTCTTTCAATTCAGGGGCATAGGCAATTTTTTTCTTCAATGGAGCCACGTTGGCAAGACCCAAGGAAGAGGGACATGTTGAAGTTGAAGTGGTAGTTGAAGATTCAGTCGATGAAGATGAAGAAGATGGTGAAGAACCTGTTGGAATAAAAGTGGTTCCCGTTTTTTTGTCTTTTTTAACAGACCCAGCAGAAGAACTGGCGTTTTTCAAAGCCAAAGAACTCCAGTCAATGGATTCTGGTTTAGATGGTTTAGCAACAATAGCTTCTTTGGCTTTAATGACGGGTGAAGTGTCTAAATTTTTCTCAGCAAGGGTGGATCCTGCAGAGGGAGTTGCTGATTTAGATTCCATAACTGAAAAATCTTCAAAAGAAGTGTCAGCAGATGAATTGTCTTCTTCTTCAACAAATGTTTCAACTTTGGTGGCTAGTACGGGGACAGAAATGTTGGCAACAGGCGGAACTTGTTCACCAATCTTGGTGGCAAGTTCTTCTTTTTTTGAAACTGGTTCCAATTTTTGTTCTAAAATCTCCTCGTTCAAATGAAGCTCTTTTTTTCCAGTTGAAATTACAGGAGTTTCTGATTCTACAGGAACAACTGGTTGAGCTTGTGCTTTAATTTTTTGTGCATCAATTCTTTGTTGAACTTCAACAGGAACGATTTTTGGGACATCTTTCAATTCAGTTTCTCTCAGTTGGTTTCTTTTCAATTTTGAAACATAAAACTCGTCATCCCCAGAATTGACATAGATTGGAAATTGAAACAAAGTTTTGCCAGTGGCTTCAACTGCAGGAGCTACAAACTTAAATGGCATATCTTCTTCTTTGATGATAGGAGTACGTGCCAATTTTTGTTGTTGTTGCTGAGCTGCTTGTTGAGCAACTTGTTTCTGAACCTGTTGTTGCAAAGTCTGTGGACTATTAGGAAGATTGCTGTTGTTGCCAACAGCTGCAGCTTGAACATGAGGATGTTGTGGTTGGTGTGGTTGTTGGTGTTGGTGGTGTTGTTGGTGGTGATGTTGAGACTGCTGTGAAACGTTTGGCGCATGTCTCATTCTTTGTTGGTGCATGACTTGTTGTGGGTGTTGTTGTTGTTGTTGTTGAGCGTAAGCGTTCCCATCAGCATATCCAAACTGATTGGCGTTCCCGTAAAACGGCATGCCGTAGTAGCCGTAATTAGGATCCGGATAGGTGTATCCTGCAGGAACTTGATAAACAATTTGTTGGCCCTGTTGTTGCTGTTGCTGTTGAGGTTGTAGGGGTTGAGAGGTGTAGTAAGGGCTCATCGGATGCGGATTGCTTGAACGGGTACTGTCCCCATATGGATTCTTAGGAACTGCATCCCCAATTTGACCCGGAAGCGTTTGTGGTGACGAAATTTTCGAATTGTTGTTCATTCTATTGATTTAATGAAATGAAAAAAAATAAAAATTTCAGGTTATTTGAGTAAAAAAGATGCACGAGGTATCGCTGACCACTGTAGTTTGAAAGTGGGTTTTGGTTTATTAAGCTACTATATTAATTATACATGGGTACATAAATGAATGGTTCAAAAATAAAGACAAACCAACATTAGTGCAAGATTCAATTGTTGTTTTTATCAACACCACCATCCCACACTCTCTTTCTATTTTCTTGAAAACGAAAAAAAATTTTTTTTTTTCGTTCTCAAAAAAAAAAAGATAATTCGGTGTAACATAAAACGTTCAGTCATGTGATATTACGCAACAAAGTCCTGAGACTCTACATGTTTGAGACTTTTGACAAGTTCGAGAACTTTAAACTTGTTTTAACCATATATGTTGTAGTTTTGATGAAGAGGTTGGAGAGGGCTAGTCTACAATATTGCATTGAAGTCGCAACCACTCGTCAGTGTTGGTGACCTGTATAATGTAGCATGTCTGGGCCGTTATTGTGAAGTATTCAAATACACGTTTGGAAGATTGCAAAAGAACAGCAGCAGCCATGAGATGTGCACAAGTGACTTTGCCACTGGAATTGTAATTCTTTGATAACGTATTTTTGGCAAAAGTGTCTTGCAGCTGGTTGCTTTTTTCAAGTGGTGCTGATGATGTCTGTGAAGAAGACTTCCTACTCACCTGCTCAATAAACGATTTGCGGACTGTTTTGGTAGGAATGGGTTTGTAAAGAGGAAGCGTGTTAGTTGTGGCTTCCATGGGAGATTTTTCCTTTTCTTGTAAAAGATTGTTCAAATTGTTAATGTTTTTGTTAAACTCACAGTTGTACTCTTCACAGCTACAGAACCAGTTATTTAAGTCTGTGAATATAATGTGGTCACTCTCTTTTATGATTATTCTTTGAAGAAGTGAATCTTTATCGTCGTAAAATGGGAACTCTGTTTTATTTTCTTCTTCACTCGGTAAGCATAACACATAAATGAACAGATTACTAGATTCTAAAATAGACAGAGCTTTGATGAAAGTGTCCGAGTCAAATAGATTGTAGCAGAAAGCCAAGACATCCTGATTGATCTGCTTGTCTTCGCTAACTAGTCCACTAAGAACATCAGAATAATTGATGATATCTCTTGACAGCAACATCCCACTCTTTGCCCGTTTTATCTTTCCCTCTGTCTCTCTCATTTTGTAAGATGTGAAACCTTCTTGCAAAAATTGTTAATCAAGTCACATGCCAGGCAGTTAGTTGGATAATTACAAACAGTTTACACAATGATAACAATTACACAATCAAGACTCCAAGGAAAGAGCGCAAGCCTGACCCCATAACTCCACACCTTTGGAAATTTGGTCCTCGGTAAGCAGAGAAATGCACAATCTCACACTGTGCAGACCCCACCCGTATTTGTCGTTTTCCACTTCAAAATCATCACCGTTGGCTAAAACAACGTTGAACTTCTCCTTGGCTATTTGACAAACTTTGTGACCGTCATATTGATCAGGTAGTGTACACCATGAAAAGTACCCACCTTTGGTGCTTGCATAAGTTGTTCCTGGAGGCAAGTACTTGGTAATAGATTCTTCCAACACTTTGCCTCTATTGGAATAAACTTTAACTAATTTCTTCAGATTTTTAGCAAAATCACCATTCTTGATGATCTTACCTATAATATTCGAGGTCAACTGCGATGGTGACCCACCACTGTGATTTGCACCACCTTCTGCAAGAATATATGCCATTTCACTCCCAACACACTCTTGATATCCTGCTCTCAACCCAGGGGCAATCAATTTAGAAAAGGAGCAATTTGAAATTGTGTTACCAATTGTTGATGTTGAACTTGCAGTAGATCTATCCAAATGGACCAATCTTGCTGGTGGAGGAACACCTGCAGGGTCGTAATTCAAAAAATCATAAACATCGTCACTGATCAATAAAATGTCGTATTGTCTAGCCAACTCAATCAATTTCAATCTGCACTCCAAAGAATACGTCTTACCACTTGGATTTGCAAAAGTTGGAATAATATACATCACATACTTGTAAATTTTAGTGGAACTACTTTCTATTTTTTTTTCTTCTTCATCTGGTACATCGACCTGAGACTCCAAATGCTCCAATTTGGAAACCAATTTGGCAAAATCAATGGTAGATCCATCTTCCACCTCTGGAATAGCAGTCATTTTCCCGTCAAACCCAGAATCTTTGAACACCCTGTTGATCAAAAAATATGTTGGAGAAACAATGAAAGCCTGTCTAGTTTTGGAGTGTGGCAGTGTGGTTAACTCTAAAATGTTCATGATACCATAGCTCGCACCCCCATTAAGATTGATATATTCCGGATCGCATGCAGCTCCAGGATAGTAATTATTTACAAGCTGACAGATTTCTTCTCTGCACCACTGCGACCCAATATCTGTCCCGTAGTTCAACGGATGCAAGTCCAATGGATTGTCATCAATTGACCGTTTGGCTGGACTCAATAATTCAACAGTGGCCCTCACGATCTCTTCGTTTGGCAACAAGTTGTCGGTTGGGTGTCCCACATAAAAATTGTATTCTTCACTCGATGCTTTCATTCTTGGTTGTGGTTAAGGTTTGTGGAAATACTCCCCAGCCCAATAGAACCATCAACTATGTATATAAATGCAAAATAGTGTTGCGAGTTGAACAGTTCATATCCTGTGTTAAAGACAACCATCCTGATAAGAACTTTCATTCGAAACAAAGTTTATTTCCCGAGGAAATAATATTCTTCACGATAAGAATGGAGGAAAAAACCACACAGTTTCCCGAAACAGACAAAAAATTGAGAAATAGAAGCAATAATCTGAGGAACAAGCCGGAAACGGGTATTATCAGCAGATTTGATAGAGTAGTATAATCTTGAATCCGGCGACTAAAAGGAAATATCTGCCGTGGATGAATTGAAAAGACGCTCTAAAACATCAGACTTACTGGTGATGGGCTCGATTTCTGATTTTAAAAGTTCAACTACACGGTCTGGCTCTGTGTAGTCGATTACGTCTTCAGAACTGGCAAAATGTTTTTTAAACTTTTTAATGATACTTTTCTTTCTGGCCACGGGGACAAGTAATTCTGAAAGAATCAGTGTTAACAAGAGCCGATAACTGTTTTTGTTGCGCACTGTGACATACCCCTTTTCAAAAAGCAACAGTTCTAAAACATCCACGGACTTGCTGTTTTTCACCAGTTGAGTCAGGAAGGGGAAATCCTTAGAACTCAAAATCTTGGAACCGTGTCCCTTGTCGAAATTAAACCACTTATCGACGTTTGTCAGATATATCTTCCAGTGCTCTCGGAAAGTTCTGTTCTCGTTTTTCAGTATCGTTCTCTTGCAGTAGTTTTCCACATGCAAAACTTGCATCGAATAGAAAACACGCTCATCTCCCGTGCACAAACCTGTCTTCGTGTTAATGAACCGTGATTTGTAGCTATTGATTAACTTCGAGATCAAATAACAGTTGTTCTTGGGACTATTCAATAGAACATATCCCATCTTGGGGTACAAGCTTTCTAACTCGGTATCGTTTGTGTGATAATACTTGTTCTGCACAATCCAGTAGTCAAAAACAAGCTGGACACCCGCGGTATTACCCATCTCTATGCTCTTGGTCAAAGCCACTTTCAACAATCCCACCGAGGGCTCAAGGTTAAACTTCTGCTTCACTCGTTTTATCATCGTGATCGCCCTGGGAAGCTCTTCGTTTTGTAGTAAACTGAAAAATTTTTTCTCTGCGTCTTTGGGAAGCATTTCTGCAATTTTCAAAGCACTCTTAGACATCTTGACTTTTGTCGCGGGACTGATAGTTCTTGTCTTGTCTCTATGAATTTATTGGTTTGATCAAACATTCAAATCTAACCTTCTATTCTGATTTAATTTTGATTTTTTTTTCTTCTTCTCTTCGAGTTCGCGGTTCACAAAACAATTTGCTCTTTCCATCAAAAAAACTATCAAAATCTCAACAAACCAAACAACCAGCCAGGGCTAGAGAAAACAATGTTGAACCGTGCCATTGGAGGATCTGTGCTTAGAGCATCTACTGTTAGAGCCATGCCTCTGCTGAGATCGACCCTATTATCTGCAACCAAACATACTTCTGTGTCGACCAAGTCTCCATTGATGTTGTCAAATATGGCATTGTGGAAAAGACACAAGTCTACTGACACCGCTCCTGTTCCAGAGGTTTCAGAAATTACCTCCCAATTACAAGACTTTTCAGAAACTGCAACTTCAGCAGTTTCCTCTGCTGCATCTCCTATTGTTGATGCTGCTACGCAGGTCTTGGGTGAGGCGTCTTCGCATTACGGGTACTTGGAATCTATTGGTTTGGCTAAAAGTTGGTGGTGGCCTCCAGATTTGGTTCAGCACGTTTTGGAGGTTGTTCATGTGACAACAGGACTACCGTGGTATGCCACAATCATTGCCACTGCATTGACATTCAGATTAGCGTTGATCCCATTATACGTTAAGCAACAAGACAACATGGCGAAATCTGCCAATATTCAGTTCAAACTGAAAAAATTGGAAGACACAATGTACGACAAAGACCAGTCCCATTACGTGAAAAGCGCTGGTGAGATTAAAACTGTTAAAAACGAAATTGGATTAAGCGCCATGTGGACTCTTGTGCCTACCTTAATCCAGCTTCCAATGGCTATTGGATTTTTTTCTGCCATTAGAGAGATGTGTAATTATCCTGTTGATGGATTTGCCAACCAGGGTGCTCTATGGTTTCAAGATCTAACCGCTGCAGACCCATACTTGGGTTTGCAGTTTGCCACAGCTGCAGCTTTCATGATCTACACAAGATGGGGGCAAGATCCAGCCACAAAGAGACTGATGAATCCAACCTTTCAAAAAGTTATGTATTTTTTGCCTCTGTTGTCTGTTCCATTGACTATGAACTTGGGTGCAGGTGTTATCCTATATTTCGCCGTTAATGGTTTATGTGCTATTGTTCAAGGTGTCTTACTTAAAAATCAAAAGTTCAGAGAATACTATAAGATTACAGAAGTTATTAAAACTAATGAAAAGCCTCTAAATATGAGTCAAAACTTTGAAAGATATAAGCTGAATGCCAAGAAGAGACAAGAGTTTCAAGATAGACAAACTGCTGCCGCAGACAAATTCAAAAGAAGAAGAGAAGTCAGCAGATCAAAGATTGCTCCTCCTGTGGTGAACAAAAAAAACACAAACAAGTTTTATTAAGATTAAAGCTGGAAAGTATCCATAACCTTGTAAATATATGTCATATTGATATATCTATATATATATATATATTTGTAAATGTATAGTTGAGAAGAAATTTGTTATGTGAAAACAAATACCTTCCTATGAAAAGTATAGATCTGGTGATCTGATTAGCTGTTGTAGAGCCATTTGTAGAGCTCCCAGTTGAGGACCAACGGTCATGGCCAAATCATCTTTGTCGATGAAACTCATTGAAAACACAATAGCCAAATTAGTTGCATCCATCTTATTGTTTTCGTAATGCATGTGTACCTTGTTTAGATGCTGAAACAAACGTTTCATCATGTGAAAGTTGCATGGTGGCACTTGTTTAATTAAATATTTCATACCGGTTTCCATAGCAGTAACGTCACCGTTTTCTTTAAATTTGAGCATAACATTTATAAAGTCGTCCAATTTCATGTCTGTAAACAAACTCTCTGGTAGTTCTCTCAAATATAACTTGAAACACCCTGCAATAGCATTGATTTCAAACCATCTATCGTCTTCCAAAGTGAATTCGCGTCCTTGCGCACCATATGTATCAAAAACAGCTTTCAAAGCATTGATACTGCCTATAGATCCAGGGACTCTATACAAACCAACTTCGTCCAATCCTCTCAATTCAATTTCTTCCAAAAGTCTGTTTGCTATTGTTGGAACCGACACATTTTCACGTTCACAAACATCTTCCAATGGAACACCAAATACTTTGTTATATGTCTTGCCTTTAAATCTCAATGAGTGGAAGGAATACCTTTTAGAGACACTAATTAAAGCCATCCATTCATTCATGTCCTCTAAACTAGTAGCTTGAACACAATATTCCGTACCATTGGTTAAACAAATTTTGAACGCGTGGCTGCAATGTGGGTTGTGTTTGTAACTGTGCAATGGCATGCACCCTTTGATTTCAAAAGTTTTCACAGAAAATTGAGGTTTCACATCTCTAAGTTCGGCAGCAGATATGTGTGGAAGAGCCTGTGTTGCTATGCTCCCATTATTATTCACCAAATAAGAGTTCAAACTAGTGTTAGACGCACTAGAGCTAAATCCAGATATGGAAAAAGGTCTTTTGAAAAAACCCCCAATTCTACTGCTTCTATGCTGATGCTCCTGAGTGCTGTTTCTAGAATTTTTAAAAGAGCCCATAACTGAAGATCTTTTGCTCAAGGATTTACCAGGAGCAGAGCTGGTTAGCGTAGAAAGTGATGGAGAAGATGACACATTGGATTTGATTGGAGTGACAAAGTTCATGGATGAAGTAGACTCTTTAAAACTGCTGTCAGAAGACACAGAGTGGTGTGGAGGCTGGCTATAAGGTTGATAGCTTCTATCATTTTTGTGATCAATTTCATATTTCTGTAGCTCTTGTGCATTCAACTCTTCATATTTGTGCTGATTTCTTGACACACTTTCAATTTCCAAGTGTATTATATCTTCAAATACCCCATGACTTACATAATTTTGAAATTGCGCTTCTTCACAGGCTTTAGCTTTACAGTGGGTCCTGTAAGCCAAAATCATGTCTTTAGAAACATCACTGAAAAGAATCTTGGCAAACATCTTGTTTTCCGTTTTGGTGAACTCTTCGTCAATTTCAGGGATCATGTCGCAGTAATTGGAAATCATGTTGTTCAAAAATCTCCTTTTGTCGAAATTGATCAGTTTGGAATTTTCAATGCTCATATTTGGAACAAACTGCGAAATCTCCAATAGTCTTCCGATGAACCAACCGGGACATGGCGACAAGTTTTTTCTCTTATTTATACCATCATATTCAACAAATCTAATAATTCTTTCTCTGTCAACATTGGAAATTAGTGAGCCCATTGATTTCAATGGTGCCTCGGTGCCCGATAACCTTTGGTATGCCATTTCCCATGTCATTTCATAGTGTCTTGACTCGGGTGATAAAATAGCTTCCACAATACAGGACTCCAAGAATGACGGAACATGAGGTGAGATATCAGACTGTGTGTCGATACCATCTTCTTCGAAGAGATTAACTTGTGAATTTTTCCATCTAACAAAAAGAAGTAATTGTAAAATGTTACAATAAATATCCAATCTTTCCGTCTGAGATTTGAAAGGATCAGAAATTTGTAAAATGAAGAAAACGGTTAGAGAGTGGTGGAATTTGAAAATTAGCTGAATGGAATAAGGAAGCTTTACCAAAACATGTTTTGGACCAAACTCAGGAACACCAGAATTTTCAGAGCTTTTGGTTTTGTTATTCAAAGACGTAAGCCATGAAAATATGTTCGCAATTTCCAAGTTTTCATAAACAACATTTTTTTGATCAGATTTATTGCTGCTGTTTATCAAGTTCCAGTCAAAGGCATGCAAGTCATTTTGAAAAAAGGAAACCAACGAACCATAAGAGAACAAATCCAAAAACTGGCCTGCCTCTAGCCACTCATTAAGATGCACCATTTTTAGTTTTTGTATAACAACATCGTCAAGGTGATAGACCCAGTCTATCATTTTTTCGTAATCGTCGAAATGTAAATTACGGAAATTGTTGTACATTGGATCATTCATTTGTAAGCATTTTTCATGATATTCAAATGGGGAGACAGAATTGAAATTCATCAAGTTGTTCAAAATTGTTTTTTGTAACTTGTTGTAACTCAGTGGTCTGAAATAATATCTTTGATAAGCAGTTTTAACTTTGTTGAACAAATCCAATAATTTATCTACAAGGTCTTTCAAATTTTGATAAGGCAACGTTCCAAATTTTTTGGCAACTTCAAGCGGGGCTCCCAAAACGTCATCATCGTCATCATCAGGTGTAGAAACTATATCAGAATCTTCAAAAGATAAAGAGTTATCGGCCTCAGAGTCAACAGATGCATGTTCATTTTCAGATTTTGCTAGTTTCTTCAACCTGTATTTCCAGTAATGGTTTAATTCTTCATCAACAATCTTTAAAAAGTCAACAATGGTACTATGGTTTTTCAAATCACCTGTGAAGTCAGCATAATGTTCTTTGATAAAAAAATAAAGAGCTTCCAAAACACCAAGTTGAATATTTCCAACTTTTATCCACAGATCAGTACTGAATTCTGGAATTTCTTGTTTCTTCAAATCCCATTGAGGGAAGTGGGTCATGCTTGAAGCACTGGTTTCATTTTCAATGCCAGCTACTGTTTCTGTTTTCAACTGGGTCACTGAGTGTGCACAGCTCTGAGCACCAATAAATCTTTTAGCCAATTTTTCCAAAACAGTAGAAGACGTTGTGAAACTTTTGTAGGTATTGAAAAATGTTTCTGTGAATAAGCTGTTGTCCATGACAAAGTTTACCAGTGGGAGATCCAATAGACCAAATGTTTGCATTCTTTGAGCTTGCGCTGAAACACCACTTGTACGAGTTGAATTGGTTGCCTGTGAAGTGTGCCCCTCTTCATTCAATATGGATGCTCTTTGCAATAAGATTTTACTTGCTCTGGCACTATTCGAGCCGCTCATCACTTTCTGAAGTTGCTGATGTTTTTGTTGCAGAGTTTGGAAAAAAGTTTTCAAGTCTGTGTCATCTATGGTTTTCGAAAAAACAGATGCAGTTAATACAAGGATATCAAATAGCTTGTCTAGTGTACATGACTTCAAAACAACTTGCACAAGAGTTTCAGCAGTCATCTTATCAGTTTCATTACCAACGTTTTTCAAAAAAAAATTCATATTCTCTAAGGCACTGAAATGAGAAGAGGTTGTTGAATATCTGGGTGAGGAAATGCTTGTGGAAAGCGCACCCATTGAAATGTTTGAAGATCTTTTTGGGGTCTCAATAACCATTGAAGTAGGTCTCGAGGACATTCTTGCAGAGTCTTCAAAAACGTTTTTGAAGATTATTTCATCTTTGACGTGGAAATCGTTCATTTCTATGTTGAAAGCGTCTCTGATAGATTTCAAAAATCTCTGTTTATTGGAAACAAAATTCTGAGGCTGCTGAGTTAAATCCACAACAGAGTCATCAATCTGTGCGTTACCTGTCAAGACGATCGATTTTGTTGAGGCTGATTTTGAAATATCAGGATTTTCTGCAATCGGGTGGTTTTTGGCACCTGAAGCTCCGATCAAAGCAGTTTTGCTGAATAACGAATAGTTTGGAAGCAAATCGTTGAAAATAATGGGTAGATAGGAGCCTGACAGCAAAGGCGATCTTTTGGACCCGATTTGTGAATATTGTTTTTCATTTACCAAAGGTGGTTCCAAGCTTAAAGATATGTCCATTATCATTGAAAGGTCTACGTTGTGTTTTTGCGAAATAGAGTTTTGTTTCCAAAAATTGCAAACTTGCTTGAAATATAGTTCATTTTCTGGAGTTTGACTGATAAAATTTTCAATTGTTCCAATCAATTGTGAGGAGGTAAATTTTTGAGAGCTTGTTGGATCTTTTCCTGAAGGTTTGAAACTATCACTTTTTTGTTCCCATTTGGAAAATGCACTTTTTGTTCTGTTTATCTTTTTCAGCAAATTCTTGTAGTTTCTTTTCAAGTTAAGGTTTTTACGTGTGTCGTCCATGTGCAATCCCATCTCATCCTGGCTTATCTTCAAGTCACCAAAATACGGAACGATTCTGTCAATGTTTTCAGAGTTCATATCTGGAGGAGCCAAGATAAAGATATTTGAAGAGCTGATACAGAAATTTTTTCTGTCCAACTGACTAATAGTGGGTGTCCAGTCTTTGAAAATGATTTTCAAAATAGGGTCTGCCATGTATTTCCAGGTGATGCTTAATCTAAGAATAGGAATAGAGCAAACGATTGTGGCAATGGCCAGCCACGAAACCATGTCTCCAATTTTTTCGAAAATGCAACCTAGTTGGACCCATTTGCTCAAAATCTGAGCTCTTTTCTTGGCCATAAGGTTTGTTTCCGCATCGCTGTTGTTGTTTACAATTTTTGTTGACTTCAAATGGTGGATCATTAGTTTTGACAGGAAATGCACATTTTGCTCGTTTTTGAACATCAGTGGGTTCAAAGTGTTAAAAGTCACTGGAATGTCATAAAGGAGAGTGTAGTCATTTTCTGGTGACCAAATTTTATTGAAGTTCAAATTGATAAAATGTACTGAGTTTGCAAATTTCAATAAATCCAACGTGAGAAAAGTCGTTGAGTCTGCAATGTCTATTTCATTATTGACGGACATGGAGCACGATTTGAATGTAAACACCAGATTTTCCAAATTTTCTCTCTGTGTTATGATTGCATTTTTAAGACTGGCAAAATCCAATTGTGAATGGGAGTTAAGCAAAACATGGAGGATCTGCAAAATTGTTCGGAAACAATCTTTATCCATTATAATCCCGACCAAATACTTTTGTATAATCTTTAAGATCAGATGTGTTCTAGTTATCATTAACTGTTCAATCTCATAGTTGATCTTGTTGTTGGTGGTTGTGTTGAAGTGGGTTAGAAAAACGTGTATGTATTTCAATGCATTTAGTGTGTTGTTTTGGATAGGCTTCCCAGATGTTTCATCCACCGGTGACTGTTTGTTGTTGTTGTTGTTGTTGTTGTTGTTGTTGTTCTGCAATAACGAAGACACAATTGGAAGCATCAATACGTAATTTTCTACATCTGTGTTGTCCAAGTTTTTAGTAAACAACAAGTAGTGCAAGAACCCTT
>JAKTSY010000026.1:0-80043 GCA_030580555.1 Hanseniaspora taiwanica (nom. inval.) | reverse complement strand
ATCTGATGCATTGCTTTCCTTGAAGGAATGATCCGCTAAGTCATCATCAGCTGGGGCGCTAAAATGTGGAGTTGGATACTCCAATTGAGAGTCTATCATACCTGCATAAGGGCTGGCTTGACTTTCACTAAAATGAACAGCACCGTTGTTGTTAATTGTCTCCACAATTGGAGTATCAATGGTAGTAGCATTTCCCACAATTGGAATACCATTGGTGTTAACACTCTCCACAGTTGGAGAACCGTTGTTGTTGTTCTCAGTTACATCAACAACCTGAGTACGAGTATTCAGGTCGGTTTTTGAGGAGACATGGAACAATTTTTTGGCAGCAGCTTTAGTTTTTTTAGCAGCTTTTTTTGTTTTTGCTTTAGTTCTTTTGATAAAAGCTTTACAAACAGTTTTTGTATTTCCATTCAAACTTTTACTGCCTGAAGATGCAACTTCTGAGGATAAAGCTGGAGCAGCAGGAGTAGTAGTAGTTGTTGTTTGGACTGATTCGGGATTCTTTCTAAATAGATTGATTAGATTCATTTTGGAAAGATGTTAGGTTGTGTGGTTTTTCTTTTTCTTTTAGATTTGTTTTTGAGTTGAAAGAGGTTGAAAAAACAGATAAGATACACAAGATATACCTCTTAAAAGTTGAAAGTTGAGAGTACAACGTTGAACCAAGTTTACAAACACACATGAAGGAAGAAGATAAAAAGCAAAAAAGAGGCATTTATGCGTATAAGTTGAAGAGTTCGCGGCGTGGATTACTATTGCAAGAACAAAGAAAACACACTCTGACTGTTCAACTTATACATATAAAACCGTTTGATTAATTGCCCAACATTAGGCATTACACAAAAAAGCGAGCTTTGTGTTTTTTCACGTGCTTTTTTGAGAGAACTTTTGCTTGTTATTCCTGAAAAGGCCGATGCAAATTGTCGGACTGTTTTCGGATCATACTCTGACGTACCGAAACCGAGCATTTTGAACAAGAATATGGAAGAAGCGCTTAAATACAATTGAATGTCGTGTGAATTTCATCAGACTTTGCTCTCTTCCAACAATTACGAATGGTTAATTTACCGTTTACTGCAACACCCATTTGTGATACAAAAAATTTCACTTTTTTCAGATGATTTTATTCTTGTTATTAAAGTAGATTGATAGAAAAAGAATTATTCCATCAGCTTACTTGCATATTTTGATTACGACTGATTGTACATTTGTTGAATATTGATGCAAGACAATGAAAACCGAAGGATGGATACTTCACGAATCAATATAATCAAAAAATTTACATTTTAATTTATAAATCAATTCAATCAAGCACAAGTCGACATCACTGGTGAACAAAGATTCGCAAAAGATCCTAGACGTTATTATTTATAGTTTTAACAATTTATTGACACAGGTATTCCATCTACAACAATAACTACTCCAGACGCTATTTCTTCCTCAGTCACCACTTCCGGTAGTACTGACTGTGAGAGCATCAACAGACCATATAAAGATCCGAGACATAACGTTTACCAGGACAACAACCTTTTTTAATTTACAACATATGGGTTATAGAAACTTGAGCGCGCATTTGAAAATAAAAACCGGGGTAACGATTGTGCTATATATATCATATAACAAGAAACACATAATCACTATTACTATAACTACTACTGCTACTACTACTACTACTACTGAAAAAAACAATGCTCAAACCTATTTGCTATCCTCTTTCTTTCTCTGGTCAATGTTTCTTTTTTTTTTTTTGTATTTTTTTTACATGCCGGTTAGACCCATACACCACATTATATGTGTAATTATATATATGCAGCATCACGTTGCTTTACAAACACAAACACGGGATATACAAAAAACCAAAAATTAAATTGTTACCCTCTTTTTCTCTGTCTCTGTCTCTGTCTCTCTTTGTCTAAGCCCACGTTTCTTTTTTTTTTTTTGGTTTTTTTTTTTCATTTCATTTTTATTGTTTTGTCTTGTGATGTTTTTCGTTCCTCTCACTTTCTCGCTATTAGATTTCATAATAGCTATAATAAATGTTCAATATTTTAATGGAATTTGATGTATAATATTTTGATGAATTGCGTTGGGATAGTGCTGGTAATATTATTGAATCCTACAATTCAATGCTATTCAGGAGATTTTCTTTCTTAGTAGATAATACCTCCCCAAAAACCCAACTTCAATATAAATATTTACACATATATATCCAATGTTTTGTCCTATTGTTGGTATTTCCTTTGGGAACATTTCTTCATCTATTGCTATTGTCAAACAAGACAACAAAGGTACATTAGAAGTCATTGCTAATCAAGATGGTGAAAGAACCATTCCATCTGCTCTATCTTATAGAGGAGAAGATGAATATCATGGTGGTCAAGCTATTCAACAATTGATTAGAAATCCAAAAAACACAATTGTTAATTTTAAAGATTTTTTAAAATTTGATAAATTTAGTGAAATTGATCCAAATTTGATTAAAGAAAGAACTGGTTCAGGCAATGGTTGTGAATTAGTTGATATTGGAAACGATAAACCTGGGTTTATCTTGGAACAAGATTCTAAAAAAATTTCTGTTATTGAAGTTTCTGCAAGACATTTGAAAAATTTGAAATTAGCTGCTGAAGATTATACAGGGATTGAATTAACCAAATGTTGTTTAACAGTTTCAATTGATTTTAATGAAACTGCTAAAAAAAACATTACCTTAGCTGCATCAAAAGCTGGTTTACAAGTTATTCAATTTATTACTGAAACAACTGCTGGTTTATTATCGATTCTTGAATCAAAAACAAATCCAAATATTAATTTGATTAATAAAAAACAATCAAAGGATAAAAATGTTGTTGTTGCAGATTTTGGTGGTTTTACATCAACTGTTTCAATTTATAGTATTAGAAATAATGGGATTTTATCAACAATTAAAGATGAAATTAAAAATAATTTAGGTGGTGAAAATATGGACAATGCATTAATGACATTTTTAGGAACAGAATTTGAAAAAAAAAATCATACAAGTGCATTAAAAAATATTAGATCATTAGCAAAATTGAAAATTAATTCTATTTTAACAAAAAAAACATTATCAAATGTTACGAATGCAACAGTTGGGATTGATTCATTAGCTGATGGTTTTGATTATCATAGTTCAATCAATAGATTGAGATATGAATTAGTTATTAACAAAATTGTTAATGAAATGGTTACATTTGTTTCTGATGTTGTTTCCAAATCTGGTTTAGATATTTTAGAAATTGATTCTGTTATTTTAATTGGTGGTGCTTCATTTACACCAAAACTATCAGTTAATCTTGGTTATTTATTTGAAGATAATTCGGAATCAAATGAATTTTTCCAAATCATTTCTTTAAATAATGGTACAGAATCTCAACATCCTGATGAAATGATCAGTGCAGGTGCTGCTTACCAAGGTGCATTATTGAGTGAAGATGATTCTG
Source organism: Hanseniaspora taiwanica (nom. inval.) (assembly GCA_030580555.1). Lineage (NCBI taxonomy): Eukaryota > Fungi > Ascomycota > Saccharomycetes > Saccharomycodales > Saccharomycodaceae > Hanseniaspora > Hanseniaspora taiwanica (nom. inval.). The sequence goes on along the minus strand of JAKTSY010000026.1, from coordinate 76,582 downwards.
AAACTTTAGATAAATTAGTTGAACATTCCTTAAACGTTCCTCATTTGGACCAAACAATTGGTTTAATTAATTCGAATAATGAATTTGAACCAATTTTTTTGAAAAATACTCCATTACCATCAAGAAAATCATTTAAAATATATAAACAATCAAATGATTTCCAAATTGAATTATATACTGGTAAAACAGAAATTGTAGAAACAGTTGAAGAAGTTGGTGCCAAAGATGCTGAAGATGATGATGAAGAAGAAGAAGAAGAATATAGTGATGACAGTGATGACGAACCAACTACAATCAGATCTCTTGTCTACACCAAACAAGATAAATTATTGTCTGTTGGCGGTAAAATTTCTGGTAAGAAAGGTTGTGAATTAATTTTTGAAATTTCTAAAAATTGTGATTTGAAAGTTGTTGTTAGAGATCTATCAACTGGTGAAGTCATTACTAAAGCCTAAAACGGGTTGTTAGTACTTAGATGATTATTGGTTTTTTTTATTTATTCAAACATATATATATATACTTGTATAATCGTATTATAATTTGAAATAATATATAAATATTTAGCCATATAGATTCATTAAAGGAATTTCTTAGAATTTTTTTAAAAAAAAAAAAAAAAAAAAAAACATAAAGAAGGTGAAATAAAACTTGTTTTCTATTCATTTAGTCGAAAGATAAGATTTATATATACTATGATGATAGAAAGACAAAGGTCACAAAGAAAAAAAAACCAGACAATTAGAATGCCTACGTTCCATATATTAGGATTAGGAGCCATTGGTGCTATTGTGGCAAATTCTTTACAAGAATTACAAATCGAACAGCCAGATTTAAACATTTCTATTGTCCCAATTTTAAGAAATCAAGAAAAAGTTGATATTTTCTTGAAAAATCATAACGGTCAATTGGTTATCAATCAACTTTATCACAAACCTGAATCCAAAACAATTACATCTAAACCGTTTTTGTTGACAACATGTCCAGATGAAATTGCTTCAAAGAAACAAGATTTTATTTCAAATTTAGTTATAACAACGAAAACCTATCAAACAGTGGAAGCATTGAAACCGATGTGGAACAATAAAATCATCAATAAAAATACAAACATAATTCTTATTCAAAATGGTATTGGCATGCTTGATGATTTGCATGCAGCGTTTCCTGAAATAATTCTTAAAAATTTCAAAATTTTCCAAGGTGTTATATCTCATGGTGTTTTCATGGAATCTTATCCTAATGTTTTCAATCATGCAGGATTTATGAATTTAAAATTAGCATTGATTAATGATGTTGATAATCAGTTGGCAGGAATTCAAACATTAAAAGATCTAGAAGTTTTAAACAAAGAAAACGAACTTGTTTCAATTTTCCAAAAACTAAATCTTGATGTTTCACATTTATCATTTCAAGAATTAATTATTGGTCAAATTGAAAAATTTTGTGTTAATTGTTGTATTAATAGTAACACAACCATTTTAAATTGTTTAAATGGTTATCTTTTAAAAAATACAGTTGAAACGAGAAATTTGTTTAAAAGTATTATAACTGAAATTGTTGCAATTTTTAGTAAATCTGAAAAATATAATAAAATTTTCAACTATTATGATGTTATTTCTGGTGCTAATGAAAAGGAGTATCCTAAAACAGTTGATTTGACAAAATTGAACAATATTGATCTATTGTTGGAATTTGTCATTGATGCTGGATGTGTCAAGAACTACAACAATAGTTCGTCAATGAGACAAGATGCTTTAAACAAAAGAGCCACAGAAATTGATTATATCAATGGGTATGTTGTCAAATTGTGTTTACAAGACTTGAAACTGTCTGTGCAGCACTGTAACGTCAACAATACAATAGTCACACTGACAAAGATCAAGTCGTCTTTTTTGTCCTCATCTTCCTGATTCACTGTGATATATATATATATATGTATGTGTGTTTAATCAATTATTGTTTCAAATATTGTTGTTATCTTAACGTGGCACCATTTCTGACACTGAAAGCCGTTACCCCGCTCTTTTTTTACAAAAAACGACGACAAAACGACAAAACGACAAAACGACAAATTTTTGTGTTTTTTTTTTTTTTTTTTCTTTTTCCTGTGTTTATTGAAAGGGGGAGTTTTGTTTTTTGTTTTTTATTTCAATGCAAAATGGAAAATGGAAAATGGAAATAGAAATAGAAATTGGTGTCAAAGAAATTAAAATTTTCCAAAAATTAAAAAAATTAAAAATTAAAATTTCTCGATTAAAATGATTAATTAATTCGATATTTTTAATCATTTAAGATATGTATGTATGTGTATATATGATTGATTTTGATATTGCTATTGATATCGAAATAATAGACATAGCTAGCTACACAGACATACATATACAAACAATCTAAAGTTAAATTATATTGGGTATCAATTATTAAATAATAATTATTGTCACTGTTGCTTTTAAACAATAATAAATTAAATTAAAATAAAAAAAATCAAAATAAAATCAAAATAAAATCAAAATAAAACCAAAATAGACCAAAATAAACCAAAATAAAATAAGATAAAAATTTAAAAAAACATTGAAACAATGAATAAAGAAATCCATCAAGATTTACAAAAACAAGTTTCACAAATTACAAACATTGTTAAAATATTAACAAAAAATGATTCTTCAAATAATGAATGTTTGAACATGTTGAAAGAAAATGTTAAAAAATTAATTTATAATCAACAAATACTAGAAAACAAATTGGACGATTGTTTGAAAAATCAATTCAATACAGATCAAATAGTCAATGATTTGAATTGGACACTATCTCAAATAATGCAAGGAAATTTAACTGGTTTCAATAAATTATATGGGAAAAAATCATCCACCAACATTAATACTGTTGACTTGGAAAAAAATGACTCAGTAGTAATAAATGCAAATAATAAACAAAATCATAAAACGTTATCAATTGACAATCTTTCAACAATCAAAAGAGGAAGACCTCGTAAGGGAGGAATAAACGATACATCGAACCATCTTGATATTGATACAGACGATATTATACATTTATCAAATAATAATACGAGTATTACAAAAGATGATCATGGTAATCTATCAATTGTTGTTTTACCCACTGGACAAGTTCAAATTCCAAAATCTAAAAAATTTTTTGTTGATCCATTGAAAAATGGGAAATTATTGATAAATGATAATAAACAAACAGAATATGAAAATATTGATTTTGAAAGTAATGTTGTTGATGTGGTTTCTCCAGTTAATACTCCTGTTGCTGCTGCTGCCGCCGATACTACTAGTAATAAAATTGATAAAGATGATAAAGATGATAAGGATAACAATGGGGTTACAAAAGAATACTCGGCATCATCTTCTTCGTCAATGGATTCTGCTGTTACTACTTCCACTACTACTACAACACAAAGTTCTCTTCAAGAAAATGATGACGACCAAAATTATGATATTAATGATACAACAACAGGTACAGCAACAAATACCGCAACAACTACAGACAACGACGATTATTTGAATAGACCAAGAAGAGGGAGACCTCCAAAAAGAACAAGGCACGATTCTTTTGCTAATGTCATGGTGATGCCTGATATCATTAAACCAAATGCATTAAATGTTGCTGTTGATAAAGATATAACAAAAGAGGATATCAACTCTGAGCATACTCAACTACCAATTGTAAACAACAACATCAACAACATCAACAACAACAACATCAACAACAATGATAAGAAAATTACACAAGATATACCAAGATCTATTTCACCTCTTGCTAAAAAATTGAAATCTGTATCGACACCAGAAGATAATCAATCAGCTGCTAAAAAAGTGATTGATATCAATACTTTGAAATTAAAAGAGTTGAGAAAACAAGAAATGCAAAAATTAGAAAAAAACTCTAAATTGGGAGATTTCCAATCATCATCATCATCATCATCATCATCTGAAGAAGAAGAGGAGGAAGAAGGAGCAGATGCAAAAGTCCATGGAGGGAAACAACTTTATGAAATCACAACATTCACAATTAATAATAACCCGTTACTTCAAACCACAATGGATATTGAAAAAAATCAAAATCTTCCAGTGATTGATATTAATTCTGAAGAAGATGAAGATGAAGAAGAAGGAGAAAAGGAAGCAAAGGATGGTGAGGTGGTGAGGGAAAGTGTGGAAAAGGAAGAGAAAGAGGAAGAGAAAGTGGTGGTGAGGGAAAATGTGGAAAAGGAAAAGAAGGAGGAAGAGGAAGAGAAGGAAGTAGAAGACAAAGAAGACAAAGAAAATGAAAAATATAAGGAAGAAGAAAATGAGGAAGAAGTTGAGGAAGAAGTTGAGGAAGAAGTTGGTACAGTTGGGGAAAAAACAGCCAAAAATAACAACCTCTTGGAATACGATTCCAACACGGTTAACGGAGATGGAGACGAAGAAGGTGAAGAAGCAGAATATGCAGATGAAGATGTTCTGAAAATCAGATCTTCTACAGAAAATTCTGTTCAGCCGAATAAAGACGATTTTAAGAAAAACATCACCAGATTCAGAGTAACCAAAAACAACAATACCACTAATAATCCTATAGAGTCAAAGAGGGGGACGGAAGAGACGTCACCACTGGTACCAACAGCACCGAAAAATGGTAATGCTAAATTGCAATTAAAATCAGACACTTTGCTAACAAATCTCAGTAAAACTCTTGCTAGAAATTTAACCCCTTTCCAAAGATCCATATTAACAGGGTCATTGTATTACACGGGGAAACCTGTACTATCAAATATGGCCACAAATACAATCTCACAATCAAATCCATTATATGATATTCAACATGAAACAGAGCATTTATTCGAAAAAACACCTTTATTATTAAAAGATGCTGCTGGAAATAATGAAATTCCCAAATTGTCTTATGATAACACTCCATTTAATGCGTTCGCATATATAAATATACCAATACGATTAACAGTTATTAATGGAGTTTATTATAATATTGACACGGGGAAAATTTTTACTAGAGATGATTTTATGGAATGTAAATATAGAACATGTTTTTACCCCAAATGGGATCCTAGTAAACCCGTTCCAGAAAGAATATCAAGTGAAAAATTAATGGAAACAACTCCAATTCCAACTCCAACAATGACTTCAACAAATGAAAAAAAATTTGTTCACTATACATTGAGCAATGCATCAGCTCAAAATATCAAAAATGTGAGCTCGAGAAACCACAGAGGTGATAAACTAAACGGTTATGCAATGGATGATCAACTTGTAAACGAATTAGAAGACAGTTATGCAAAGTTGGCTAAACTACCTCTAACTGAAAAATTCTTTAACTCATTACCATTTTTCATGATGGAATTTAGATGGGAAAATATATTGGTTTTCAGAAAATTTGAATTACAAGAATCTAAGAGAACTTGGCAAAGAAGAAAGGCACTTTTTGCACTTTTCGAATTCTGGAGAGAAAAAACTATAATAGAAAGAACACGATTTTTCGGAAAGAAAAATTGCAAATTCACTTTGTATCACAGTGTCAAAGAGTTAGAATCGTACAGACTGCTTTTGGGGAAATCCGTCTCTTGGTTCTACAACCACATTACTGTTTTGAAAATAGTTCTTTATGAGTTATTCTTTGAGCACGGTTTAGACGTGGATGAAGACCTGGAAAAACCAGATGTCGAAAAAATAAAGACCAAACCAGAAGAGTACTGGAGAGAATGGATGTTCCCAGTAAACTCTGATTTGCCTTCTTGAGTAGTGTCTTTTCATATCACATTATATAGTTTTTGCAAATATTTTAAATTCAGTTGATTAAACTCAGAATCATTGCGCTTCCACGTGATCGATATTTTCAATCATACTGCCAGATTTTTCCATTCCCACTTTTTGATGAACCTGAGAAATGAAAGAATGTATGTTTTTCACGATGCAATGATGATAATGATGGTAATCTAAGGTAAGAAACAAATCAGGTAAAATCAGCAATGCTTTGTGATTTAAACATACCTTTCCCTGAAGAAGTGAACAAGTCTAGTATCAGTCAGTTGGAACGCGTTTTAGTGACACTGGTGGAGTTGAAATACACACATGTGGCCATTAACAAACAATTGAAACCGACCATGTATCAAAATCAAACACAAAAAGGAGGTCCCACAAAGTCTAGTGGTGAATCATTTGATTTAAGAAAAAATTTAGATCAGTTTTTCGAAACCTTCCATAGATTAGAGAAAAAATTTGAGAAAAGTTTGAAACTTTTTTCAAGATGTACTGTGGAAGTAGACGATCCATCAAAGATTGGAGGTGTCTTTATCAATATTAACAGTGGGAACAATACTACTGGTGGAACTGATAAGTTTGATATTGTTTCTGTGCTTCCGTTGAGTGAAAGAGGGCTGGTGTATCTAACTAGCAACTCGAGAGGGGATATTGATATTTTGACATTTGATTATTCGAGTTTTTTCAATGGATTCCACTTGAAACATAAGACAATGAGTAGTTTAGTAAAAAAGGGTATGAAAATCGAACTAGTGTATAATCCTCTTTTCAACAATTCGCAACAAGCAATAAAATTCATTGGGAATGCCAAACAAGTGATCAGAACTTGTAGAAACGGAATCAATTCTGTATTGATAAGCAGTGGTGCTTTTTCAAATTTGCAATTAAGAAACAAACTTGGGGTCCAAACACTGTTGAAATTTTTGGGTTTGAAAAGTAATATATACAATAGAATGATGAATGAAAATCCAGGACTTGCTATTCTAAACGGTAGGTTAAGACTTAAAAGTTATCAGCAAGTGGTGATTTCTGGAAGTGACGTGGTAAATGGCGAACTTGCAGATAACTACCAAGTGAATGGGTTTGTAGTGAAAAAAGCCAAGAGAAGCCTCACCGACTCAAGCGATGAGATTCACGAAAACAAGAAACAGCGTTCCAACGTTTGAGCCTTTTTTTTTATAAAACTCTTAAAGTGTGTATTATAAACCTGTTGTATATTATATTTATAAACATTCTTCCTGAGATGTCATGTCGTTGCATTGCTCCTCAAGGGAAAGCTTTGTTATTATCTGTTGCTTAATTATTTGTAAATTTATCATTATTTCGAGACTTTCACGGAATTGCGTTTGTGTTTGCTTTAAAGTTTTCAATTTGTTCCCACTGCTGCTGCTACCAAACAGATCTCCCTGGTTGTAGACCATTATTGGGTCGTATTTGAGTTTGGAAAGAAATTTTTGTCTTTTGTCGATAATACTATTTGACTTATTCACCATGGCTTGTTTTTTCAAGAGTTCAGAATCATTCTTTTCTTTTTGTTCTTCTTTCTGAGCCTTTTCATTATTATTAGTGGATTTAGCGTGTCTGTTTCTTAAAGTCTCAGCTATGTTATCTTTTTTTAGCTCTTCCACTTGCTCTTCGACATTCTCTTCTTTAGATGGTGTGTCTTCTTTGCCTTTGGTAATATGCAATTTCTCAAAATTACTATCAACACTCACCAATGGGAACAGTTCTAGGTCTGAATGGAATTTTTCCTCTACTCCACCATATCCAATGCCAGTATAATTATTGCTTCCCTTGTTGGAATAAAGGTATTTACCCTTTGAAACATTTGCAAAACCTTCTTTCATCGAAGCTTGCAATTGATCTAACAAACCATCATATTTGGCTAATGATTGAAGAAGTTCAAAATCCAGCACGGCTTTAGTCATTGTTAATGGTGAGGTACTTTCTTTTTTCAACTTCAGAGGTTTATCTTATTATGACTGCTTTTTTGAAGTTCGCCTTACATTTTTTTCCAAATTTGATTAAAATCAAATCTCTTTTTTGTGAACCAGAAGGTACAACAAAGAAACTCGAAATACAACAAAAAGCACAATGAATAACGAAACACCAGTAACAACTGCTAATGCTAAGTCAACGGATAGATTAACACAGTTGCAGATTTGCTTTGACCAGATGATGGAACAATTTTGTGCGACTTTGAATTACGTGGACAAGAACCACAATTTGAATGAACAAAGTTCAGAGACCCAACAACAACAGGCCTCACCAACAAATAGCAATAGTTTTAAAGGAGGTGATGGAGAAGACGTGGATATGGATACGCAGCAGCAGCAGCAGCAGCAGCAGCAGCAACAACAGGCCGGTATGCTATTCAACCAAGAAGAATTTGAAGGCACAATTCACGAGTTGAGCAACGATTTAATTTTGAAAACAAGACAGATATTAAAGCTGATAGATTCTCTCCCTGGAATAGACGCATCGAGTGAAGAGCAACTTGAAAAAATCGATAAACTTTCAAAACAGCTGGTTGACGTGGAACAAGAAAAACTTCAGGTCATCAAAGAAAAAGACGAGTTGTTAAACACCGTTGGTGGGTTGATAAATGAGTTTACATTGAACAAGAAAAACACACCTTGATCATTTTCATCTGTGTTTATATATATATCTGTATGCATGTATTTATGTATTATAAGAATGCACAGTTGTATAGATACTGCAGTAAAACAACATTTTGTAACAGTTGCAAAACCAAACTTGGCAATGCCTGTTTAGCAAACAATATTGGATGGCTCGAGTAATGAAATATAACAAAATGTAAACACCAACCAAGGGAATACACAATGTTGTACTCTGAAAACTGATATGTATTAATACTCAATTTTGAACTTTCATACATGTTAAATGTTGGATTCCATCTAAGCAATTGGAATAACATGATCAATGGCGATACCAGCAAGAGAATAGACAAAGAAATGCATTTAGTCATTTTCAAGATATCCAAATTTTTCTTTGCAAGAGCATCACTTGGGAGTAACCACTGAGATATACTTGTTAAGACTGTTGATGGGTTTGTATCAATTTGTATAGACCTGTTTGCCAAATCTTTTTTAATTGATTTTTCAATATATTCTTTAATCATACTCCATAGGTTCAGTTTCGGAATAGTTTTTTCATAGTTGGACAATTTTTGTAAACTTGAATCAATAACTTTTTCAATATAAAAAGTGGATCTTTCAGTAGTTGCCCGTTTCATACACATAACTTCTTGTTGGAAAAAGCCCCATGCTGGTAACCTATCTTCATGAGAGAGAACTTTACATCCACCTACTGTGACACTTGCTAAAGAGAATTCTGTATCCAGTGTAAGTAAAGCATCTTCATAGTTGTCTTGGGAAATTATAATTCCCTGCTGAGGATGTTTTAAATCTAAATAATTTTCGTCTTTATCAAAATATATGGAAAATTTGAAAAATGATAATTGTGATTCATCCCAATCTCTACAAGATAGTTCATGAGCATCTTCCTTTTCACTAACCGGTGGTTTATCATTTTTAGATGCGAAAAGAAATTTCCCAGTTTGTTTATGTTTCAGTAAAACGTGTTTTAATCTTTTAACTAAGGTTTTATCAATACTACTGTTGATACTATTCAATGACTCTCTTTCATTTAGAGGTGCTGGAATAATTTGCCATTCGTTATGTAAATCTGGATAATCAAACAAAGTGACTTGTTGCATTCCGGAACCTGATTTGTAGTTTACAGGATGTGAATGTAAATAACCCCCCATTGACTCTTTATGTCTTATCAAAACTGTATCATTATAATTAACAAATTTCAATGACTTGAAAATTTGATTTTCCAGTTTGGGAAAACTTTTTTGGAAGTAAGGTGTCATCAATGAATAATCATTTGATTGATTTACCAAAGGATCAAATTTGTTTAAAATTTGATGATACGGTAAAATGAACATCGATAATGGAATAACAATTAATGTTGCCATTTTGATGGTAAAGTGATAACCCAGTAACTTTTTGGTAGAAACAGTCAAATCTGCAGATGTTTTAATGAAAAATTCCAATAGATATAATGAAATAATCCATAGAAATGTAATTATTCCAATTTTCTTAATTGAAATTGTAATTCCCAGTATAAAACATGTTGACAACCAAAATAATAATTTCCCGGTTTCCTTATATGCGACAAAGGTTACTATGGTTAAAGTGATTGCAAAGAGTTGCAAAATATCCATTGAAATGTGAATTGATTCAATTTGGAAAAGTTTATTGTGCAATAAATAGTATTGAATACAATATGTTAAAATCGGTGAAACTCTATGTAAAATTGTACTGATGATTCCAACATTCACCAGTACACCGCAGGAAGCTATCAGATTAAACAACCTCATCTTTTCAATACCGTTGTTGTTTGTACTAAAAATCAGTGAAAACCCCCATACAGGCAATGGTGAAAATAAATCAGCCAAGAAAAACTCATTTCTATTCAATTTCTCGATCAATTCTAAGAACTTCAACTCAGTTTCTTGATTCAATGGAGTATTTTCAATTGACAACTGTTTGTAAGATTTGACGAAATGAAACACCGGTATCAATAAAAGTGTGAATAAAATCTTTATTAAATTTTTTTGGCAATACGTGGCCAGTTGGTTTTTTTGGTATCTTTTGAATGCAGACAATTGGAAAAACCTTCTTGAATGTCCATTTCGATAGAAATCAGATATTTTAACAACTGGGTTTGCCTTTATCATTGCGCACTATTTATCTCCTTGGATTTTGCTTATTTTGTTTTAGATATGTTTGTAGCGACTATAAAGATATTTTATAGAAATACGGATCTCTCTTTTCTTTCTCTGTCTCTCTCACGTGGAAAACCTGACCACACAATTAGGGAAGGTTTCTTTCTTTTTGACATCAAAATTTGTTTTAAACAATTGGAACTTTTTGACATCAACGGGCCAAGCTTTTATTATATACTTGAGTAAGGAGAAGTTGACACAGTTGACAGAAAGTTTTTAGCATATGTGGTTACTCGAAGTTTATTAATAATTTTTTTTTATATCTCTCTCTGGATTGAAATGAGAGTTTATGACTGTTGATTGTTTGCTGAATGGTATCTCCTTACATGCTGATATAAGAGTCAATCAAACAACGTCAAAAAGCAACTATTCATATATGTATAACCATTCCCTTCTTGCCATGATCTGTTGTCGTTTCCTGCCTTTCCCTCTTGCCTTTTGGTCTCTTTCTTCTGTTCCGCGGTCAACACCGAAACAAAACTTTTTTATGCCTGGCTCTGCCTGTTTCTGCCCATCTCTATCTATCTCTGCCTATCTCTGTCTATTTCTGTCTAACGGAACAAGGAATCAAAAGGGAAAGAGTGTCAAGAGCAAGAAGCACCATGGCCAATAAAAGACGTCCAAAGAAAACAAAGGCGCCGTATACGAAATATGTTGGTGGTGTAGGTTATGTTTCTAGCAATGCGGTTGTTGTTCAAGAGACTAATAACTATTTTTTTAACAAGGAGGAAGAAGAAGAAGAAGAAGCAGAGGAACAAGTGGAGGAGAATGGTACAGGTAATAGTACAGAAGATGTCACAAACATACGTAATCTTGAAAAGAGACACAACCACGGTGTCTTTCCTAATGAGATCTATTTGCAAATACTCTCTTACATAACACTTTTAGATAATGGGATCATTGAAGACATTTTACAAGATGATTCATCCAAGATTAAGAAGACGCCCAAGAGAAACGATTTTTCAGTTCTTTGGATAGATCCGAAATATTTATACATTAGTAAGAACTGGTATTCTATGCTCATTCCCATTATATATCATTCACCCAGATTGGTATCGAGAAATTTTGTTAAATTCATGGAAACGTTGGATAATAATAAAAAGAGTAGTAGTAAAAAACTCAATGGAATAGAAAAACCATGTAAATTGTATGAAATGGTCAAGATTCTAGATCTTTCAATGATTATTCAAAGTGGGAAAAACTCATTTATATCGAAATTATTAAGAAGATGTAGTGTAAATTTGAAAGAATTCATTGCACCACAAACAAGTTTTGGATATTTACCTCTCATGTCATTGAAAAATTGTCATAATTTGGAAATTTTGAATTTAGCTTTGGTCTCAGAAACAGTTGAGTTGGATCAACTGTTCCTGGCAATACAAAATTTTCAAAAAATTACACACATTTCTTTCCCAAGATCTTCCATAAATTGTGATACTTGCTTTGGTTTATTAGACAAACTCACAAAAGATCGTAATGATAATGATGATAATAATAATAATAATAATAATAATAATAATAATAATAATAATAATAATAATAATGATAATGATAATGCCAAACAGATATGGCCTCCCAGTGTAGAGTACCTTAGACTTAGTGGGGGATTAACCAACGAGTTTGCGCAAAGGTTCCCATTTCCAACTCAATTGAAGCATTTGGAATTTGCACATTGTCCCATGTTAAATACAGGATCTATATACAAAGTATTAAACAACTGTGGAGAAAGTCTTGAGTCACTGACTTTCCATTATCCAATGCCGGGACTCAATGAACACTCTTTGGATAATATTTTCAAATATACATCATCGAATTTGCTTTTTTTACAAATTGTAGTGGATTATACTTCCAAGTGGCTATTCCAAGACGATTCTAATGTTTCAATGAATTTACAAACTTTATATTTAGAGTGTTCTGGATCTCTGGGTCAGATGTTTAAAATCCATCCAGATGATTTAACCGTAGCAATTATGGAAAATAGACTCCCGTCATTGAAGAAAATATATGTCTCTTGTAAAATCGGATGGGATATGAATAGTGATGATGTTGATGATTTGATAAATGTATTGGAAGATCAAGGTGGTCGACTTTATGAGACCTTTTAGCTCTCTGCCTAGCTCTCTGCCTAGCTCTCTGTCTGGATCTCTGCCCGGCTTGCCCAGAGTTTTTTTTTTTTTTTAAATATTCCCGCTGTTAAACAAAGATTTGGATACAAACAGACTTTCAAGTTGACCCCTTGTAAAGAGATTATTTACACAGAACACACCAACACAAAAAAACATATGCCATCACAAGTAAATCCTATTTTTTTTTACAAATTTGTTGTCAATAGTCAAGTTTTCTACAAGACCAAATATTCTTATGCTCTGGTAAACTTGAAACCTTTAGTTCCAGGCCATGTTTTGGTTTGTCCATTAAACAAAGATGTAATTAATTTATCTGATCTATCTGTGGAAGAACATGTTGATTTTTTTAAAACTATTCAAATCATTAATAAATTTATCACATTTTTTTACAAAGCAGATTCTACTAATATTGCTATTCAAGATGGCCCTGAAGCCGGTCAAACAATTCCACATTTGCATTCACATATTATTCCACGTTACAAGAAAAACAATATTGGTGACAAAATGTATACAAGAATTGATGAATGGGATGCAAGAAGAAATGCCTATGAAGGTAGGGAACAAAGAAAATTTGAAGGTGTTTCTGAAGAAGATCGTGTTGCAAGAACACCCGAGTTGATGGCCAAAGAGGCACAACAATTGAGTGATGCATTGAAGGATTTCTTAGCGAATGATAAAAACTTGCAAAAGTTTGTTTAGTTTTGGGTCTTTACGTATGTATGTAGTTAATATTTACAAGGCGCTATACGTGTATGTATGTATATATGTATGTATACCTGAGGATCCATTATCAAAGAGCATTGTGTTGTTTCATAAACTCTTCATGTTCTTTAGATCTCTGTTCTGCTCTCCACTTGGCAACAGTTTCCTTTCTCTTACGTTCACCACCCCAAAATGATTTTTTGCCCTTTTTAAATTCAACGATTTCAAGGCCTTTAGTGAAATTCTCCACCTGTTGTAAAATATATTTTCTCTGTTGTACACTGACTCCCTTTTCCTTTAGTACAGACGATTTCCAACTAAATAAATTATCCCAGTTATTCTCATATACATTTTCCACTTCTTTACAGTTTCTGCCAATCCTGTTGAGAAAAGTGTTTACGTCTTTGATGGTAGCAGTAGGTTTTGGTATACCTGTATGTACACGTCTAACCGCTGGTGCTAGACCCATTGTGATTCTTCTAAATAGCATTTTTCTGTGTGGTCTCTTTGTGTTGTCTCTCTATGCCTTTGGTTGATTAATATTCTCCAGGTTTTAATAAAAAGTTTTTTTTCTCTTTCTTTCTTTCCAATTGTATAATATATTTACTGCTGTGTAGAGAGAAAAAGCAAACATTCCGTTCAAAATGATATTTTTTTGCATTTTCCAATTGATTCAAAGGCTTTCCAGCCCATTAGCAGAACTGAGATCAACAGCCGCCACACTCTGTTGAATTTAAAAGAAAGAAAGAAAGAAAGAAAGAAACAGTAGAGTAAGCATCATAGAGAAAGAACAAATAGACACCGAGAGACCAGAATGAATACTGCAGAGTTGGACGAGTTGCAATGGAAATCACCAGAATGGATTCAACTGTTTGGATTGCGCACAGACAACGTTTTGGACTATTTTTCTGAAAGTCCGTTTTTTGATAAAACTTCAAATAACCAAGTTATTCGTATGCAGCAACAATTTGACGAAGCTCAACAGCAGCAGCTGCAAAACGGGAACAAGTTTGGAGTTTTTCTGGCTGAATATCCTGTAAACAGACAAGAGGTTTTACAAAACTACTCTGTACACTATGCCTTGGAGAAAGAAATGAAAAAACTAGCAAAAGGTATTGAATATGTTTTATGGTTTGTAAGAGAACCGGATTATTGGATCATTAGGAAACAAGAGAAAAAATCACCAACAGAATATGCAGTGTTAAGCGATTATTATATCATTGGTGCGAATGTTTATATGGCACCGCAATTGGGGAAAGTTATTAGCAGTAGAATGTTATCAACAAATTATCACTTATCAAATGCTTTTGAAAAATTGAATAGTTTAACCAATGGGTTTACACCTTCACAGGGATTTGGATTTGTTAAAGTTGTCTTACCACCTGTTGCCGAACAATCGTTGTCTATGCCTCCTCTTTCATCTGGTCCACCAACGGCAGGTATATCTTTAACAAACACACCCAGTGGTCTTGGTGCACTGAATAGTTTAGGTAAAACACCTTCAATAATGAATATAAATACAATGGATACAGGAATAGAAACCAGTAATACTAATGGAGTTTCAAGTAGCAATGGTACATCGAAAGAATATCTTTCTGGAGAAGTAGCAGACAGATTATTATTGGCCAGCATCAAGAACGATCCTACTTACTTATGAGCCACTCTGTGGGATTTCACAGCCACAGCCACAGCCACAACCACAATAATAATAACTCAAAAATTGTTGAAAACTGTTCGAATTTGTTGTCTTATTTGCATTGATTATGTTGAGCTTTTGTAGAATTATGTTGGGCTGTAATTTGACTGCCGGCGAATCGTGTTGCTCTGTTGAATTGTTGTCGTGACTCTTTGACTGTTGACTGTTGAATTGTTGTCGTGACTCTTTGACTGTTGACTGTTGGCTGTTGACTATTGTCTCCAGAATGTTGACTGTTGTCTCCCAAGTGTTGTCTGCCGAGTGTTTTCGTGACTCGTTGACTAACTATTGACTCTTTTCTTTTTCTTTTGTCAATTATTATTTTTATTATTATCTAATAAGTACCTATTTGCTATATTCGCTCCTATCGGTGACTTAAAGCCAATAATCATTACTCAATCATTTATAACCTTTTCCCGCATTTACTGTGTGCGTGTGTGTTTGCTTTCACTTTGTTAATCAATATGAGTATCAAATTCACATATATCAAATCATATAACAAATTTTTTTATTTTTATTTAATCAATTGAATTGAAATCAAAAGAGTCATCTCACCACGACTCTTTTGATTTTGATGATTAACAATAATGAACGTTGTTTTCTCAATTTAACTTTTTAATTAATTTTTCTCTACGAAATTTAACAACAACGACACATTTTAAGTCATCATCAAATGTGATTTTTTTTGGAAAAAAAAAAAAGAAATGTGTTTTTTTCTTTCCTTTTTCGTATTTTCCAAGAGAAGAAAAGGCAGATTATAACAATTATCACACAGTATTCGATTACTTAATTAACGAATAAGTAATCGAATTAATGAATGAAGATGTTTCCTACAGGATGATCTGAATAAACGATGAAAAAGAAGTTAGATACGACGACAACGATGATGATGATGATGACTTTTGTTATTTGTTATTGTTCGAAAAGTTAAACAAACTATTGATTCATCTCATATTCAATTTTCTTGAATATGTGATGAGTTTAAAAAATGATGAAATTGAATTGAATCATCTAAGAAATTGTTGCAAGAAAATGAAACAGAATAAAATAAAAAAAAAAAACAACAACTGATTGTGTTATTTTTTTAAATTGATGACCTAGTGATATTGTAAAGTCTCAACGCTTTTATAACGATGAGCGCTGTAATAACTCAGGGATAAGAGCATCATTGAAAATAAAGATTTCAACAAAAAAATGGAAAAAATAATAATGATATCAAGAGTCATTGACTGTTTGCTTGAAAAGGATATATCGACATTGTTCAATGGAAAACAATTTAGAAAAAAAAAAAAAATAATTTATATATAAAGGGACCATTATTTAATGAATAAAGATTTAAGATTGATGATATTTTATATTTATATTTATATTATTATTGATAGTGTATTAATAATAATAATAATAATGAAACCAAAACACAATCAAACATTCAACAATGGCTTGGTATCCTACATTGAGAGTTCTTCCAGAAGAAGAAACCAACCAACGTGTTAATTATGCCCCAGGTGCTACAACCGCAACTGCTCTAACTAGTGGTAGTGATTCTGATATTTCATCCACCAATAAAGAAAATTTTGATCACAAAGTTACTGATTTACAAAGTGTTAGTACTGATGAATTCATTGATAAAGATACAGTTATTATTGATGAAGGTGAGGGGAAAATTGTTTTACAAAAAAACATTCCATATGAATTAAGAGATGAAAAAAAATCACACAAATGGTACTCTTTCTTTAACGAATTTGAATACAGAGTTAATAAAGAATATATCAAATCAAGAAAATGGTGGTCATTCCTTTATCCAAACCATGCTACTTCATCTCCTGTTGAACGTAAATTACTTTATAAATTGGATATCATCATTGGGATTTATTTCTTAATGCTTTGTTGGAGTCGTGCTTTAGATACAAGTAATTATACTAGTGCTTATGTTTCAGGTATGAAAGAAGATTTACATATGACTAAAAATGATTATGTTTATACATCCTCTATTGCTACAGTTGGTTCTATTATTTTCCAAATTCCATTCATGTACATTATGCCAAGATTCCCTCCACATTTGGTTTTACCACTTATGGATATGGGTTGGACTTGGTTTACATTTGCTTGTTATAGAGTTCAAAGTCTTGCTGAATTAAGAGGTTATAGATTTATTATGAATGCATTTGGTTCTGCTTATTTCCCAGTTTCTCAATATATTATGGGTTCATGGTATGGTCCTGATGAAATTTCATCAAGAGTTTTCTTGTTTTTTTGTGGTCAATTGTTAGGTGGTGTTACATCTGGTCTTTTACAAGCAAGAATTTATAAATCATTGAATATGGTTCATAATTTAGCAGGTTGGAGATGGATGTTTTTAATTGATGCTATTGCAGTTTCATTACCAATGGCTATTATTGGGTTTTTCGTTATTCCGGGCACTCCAGAAAAATGTTATTCATTAATCTTAACAGATGAAGAAATTAAATGTGCTAGACAAAGATTAAAAAGATTTTCAATTAAAGATGGTGTTCCATCAAAGGGTAAATTACCACCATTTTTTTCAGCAAAAGTTTGGAAAAAAGTTTTCTGTACTCCAACTTTTTGGGTTTTAGTTGTTTTTGATACTTGTTCATGGAATAATATGACTGCATTTTCTGGTTCTTATACTCTATGGTTAAAATCTCAAGCTAAATACTCCATTGTTCAAGTCAACAATTTGAGTGTTTTACCAGCATGTTTAGGTTTTGCATTTGTTGCACTGTGTTCATTTGGTTCAGATCTTTTCAGATGTAAATGGTTTTTCCTTGTTTTCAGTCAAGTTATGTGTATTATTTCGTGTGCTATTTTGATCAAATGGGATGTTCCATCAAAGGCCAAATGGTTTGCATTTTTAATCACTTATTTTTCTGTTGCTCCAAGTCCATGTTTGTGGTCATTTATTAATGATTTCTTAAGATTGGATCCAAACATCAAAGCTATTACATGGATTGCTATTTATTCGTTTTCTCAATCCACTTATGCTTGGACTCCAACATTAGCATGGAAAACTGTTGATGCACCAAGATTTAAAACAGGTTATATTGTTTCTTTGTGTTTTTCTGCAATGTACGGTTTATGGACATTTGTTGTCTTATATTTCTATAAGAAAAATGAAAAGAGAAATGCTTTGATCAATGGTATTATTTTATACAACGATAAAAATGATAATGGTCCACCAAAATTTGTCGAAAAACATATGGAACAAAGAGGTGAATACTATTTCGTTAAAGAAGTTGAATATGCTTCAGATTTATAATAAATATGATATCTAATTGTAAAATAATAAAAGTAATACTAATAATATATAAACTTGATGAAAAAATAAAAAAAAAAATCTTCTCAATTCTTTAAAAAATATTCATAATATATCATTTGCATATCAATTATGCCAAAAATTTACAACAATCATGGTAGTAAACCAACTTTTTTAAACTCTTCTTCTAAAGTTCCCTTGCGTTCCCATTCGTGGAACTCAGATTCTGTGGCCCAAAACCTACTGTTAACAAAAATAGTTGGTAAATTTCTGACCCCTGATAGTTCAGCAAATGCTTTTCTATACTCAATGAAATCTTTTGAATCAGATTTATATTTAGCTATGTCTAAATAACTAACTCTATCCTTAACACCATATTTTTCAAAAATTTGTGTGGTATAAACACAATCAGGACACCATGACGCAGAAAATTGGAAAAATTTGTTTTTTGTAACTAATTGTCTAGCTTTCTCTAAATATGTAGACATTTCGACGTGGTAGTTGCTGTTGCTTTTGTTTTTGATATACTTTCTTAGATTAATCAACCTAATAATCAATTTCAATTTCAATTTCAATTTCAAGGTTTCAATACTTTTTGAATGCCCGGTTCTAAAATGTGTGTCAAAAAAAAAAAAAAAAAAAAGGGTGATAACCTTGAATCATTGTTTGTTCAACAAATCTCACATTTTCCATATGGAATAACACATTATGTAAAAACAGTATTAAGTAAAAAAAACAAAACCAACAAAGACCATCAGCTCCTCCAGGACCTTATTAGAATATGTTGAAACAATTGTCATTTGTCTTGGTTTTATTTGCAGTCTTGTACCAGGCCATGTTTGCCTCGGCTACATCTACCTCCACTGAAGATCCAGAAATCACTCATAAAGTCTATTTTGATATTCAACACGGTGGTAAAGACATTGGTAGAGTAGTATTTGGTTTGTTTGGTACTGTTGCACCAAGAACTGTTGAGAATTTCTATCAATTATCCATTTCTGAAGACTCTAAAATGGGATATATTAATTCAACATCTCACAGAATTATCGATGATTTCATGATTCAAATGGGTGATTTCACTAATGGTAATGGTAGTGGTGGAAAATCCATCTATGGAAATACTTTTGAAGACGAAAGTTTTGAATTGAAACACGATAAATTAGGTAGATTATCAATGGCCAATAGAGGTCGTGACACTAATGGTTCACAATTTTTCATTTGTGTTAACGACAATTTACACTGGTTGAACGGTAAACATGTTGTTTTCGGTCAAGTCATTGAAGGTTACGAAGAAGTCATTGAATATTTGGCCAAAGTTAAAACAAACAGATCTGACAAACCACAACAACCGGTTGTCATTTCTGGTTGTGGCGATTACAACAAAGTCCTTGAACAACCTGTTGACGTCGAACTTACTATGGATGAATTGTAATATGTGTTTTTATACTGAATATATATATATATATACTTATACAATGAAATCAACTTCCGTTCAAATTGTTTAAAAGATCTTCTCCAAGTCCTAAATATTTATCCCATACTGAATTAGGGCCCATTGAATATATCATATCATATATTCTCTGTTGATCTTTTAAAGGCTTGTCGATTCCCTGCATTGTATTCCTTTCAAAATTTGTTTCTGAATTATCTAATTGTGGATCTAAAGGTCTATACGAACAACTTCCATCTAATGTTATGCCACTTCTTGTACTTTCGGTAAAAGAATCGTTCCTCTTTGGTTCTATTGGAGCAGCAGCTGCTCCTGCTCCTGCTGCGTTGCCAGTAAAAGAAGAAAAAGAAGAAGAAGACGAAGGAAACGAATCTGTTTGTGAAAAGGGTGATTCTTTTTGCAAATCTTGGAAAAATTTCATGATTTCATTATCAAAATCTTTGTTTTCCCAAGTTGGTTGTGGAACAAATGAATGATTATCGTTTTGTTCAGTGTTAATCAAATTATTCGATTCAAATGCTTTATTGTCGTTTATTAAAACTTTTTTTTCATCAACATCATTAACCAACATCTTCTTATTCTCATTTTCTGTTAAAATCAATTTTTTAACAACGTTTGATAAAAGCTTAAAAATTTTATAACAATTCGGTGCCGCTTCACATGTTCCAAATAATGATTTTAAAACCAATAACATTTTTTCTCTAAAGTCATCAAGTTGAGATGAATCTTTATTTCTATATTTTGTATAAAGAAAAGTCATGCCACTCATAAACAAATTGTGAACTGAAATCCACGTAAAGTTTAGAGTCTTGATCAAATACATCTTATAATATTGATCCATCATTCCATTTGTAGTTTCGTTTAAAATTCTGAAGCTTTGATCATTGGGGACAGAAAATTTTGGAGATATACCATATAACAAAGTTCTTGTATGATAATAATTTAATTTGAAGAGTTCTTTTCTGAATGAACAATTCATTTTTTTACAACTTTTGGGCACTCTTTTGTTAAACCACTCTCCCAATTGTTTATCAAAATCTTTCCTCCAAATTTCGATATCTTTAAACGATCTTGGAAGTTTGCCCAGGGGAGCAAATAAAACTTGTAATAGTACACTTTGTAAACTTCTGATTTTGAAAAAAGCCAATGAAATGGTTTTATATGAACTTGCCGATGTTTTCATTAATGAATAATCTTCAACTCCATCATTTTTCGTTGTAATCAAAGCATCATCCAATTCACTAATAGGTGCTGTACTGATACTTTCTTCTGGAATACCAAATGGTCTCCCAAAATAGAAACATAGTTGTCTATCAATTGAATAAGTTGTCCAAAATAGCCTTCTTCTCATGTCTTTTGTAAATGGATCATAATTCTTATTTAATTTTTCTGCATGTAATCCTAAATCAACACACAATCTCAATGTATTACCCATAACATACCATACTCCAGGAACATTTGGTAGCATCAGTGAATAAATTGACAAAAGAAGTAATCCGCTTAAGGCTTCTAATCTGTCACAGGAACTGTAAATAGAGTTGATATAATGGGCTGCTCTTGTCTTGAAGGTGATAGAGTTCACTGTACCGTTTATCAAAATATTAGAAGCAGACCCAATCGCCAAAATCATGTTTATGAAAAACAAGGGTGCATGATAAGCATGTGGAATTTTATCTTGTGGTGTTAGTTTTGAAAGTATTTCAATCAAGGGAACAACACTATCTTGATCCAACAAAGTATCAGTATTAACTGAAAATTTGCTAATCAAATCTTCATAACCTTTATCTTTGATTAATTGGTGTTCGGGGAGTAATTGAAAACTTCTATTCATTTGGGTAAAATCGTTAGCCAAAGAATGTACAGAAGAAGAGTTCCCCTCTGTTTTATCGTTTGAAGGTGTAGTTTCATGTCCAGTATCTAACCCATTTTTGTGCTTTTTCCCATTTGACATGGGGAATTCACCAAATATAGGCTCAAAATATTTTTTAATAAAAAATTCTCTGTGTAAAACTGGATATTGTGTGTTGGAATGTAAGAAGTAATTTTTGATCAATGCAATGGCTTTTTTTTTGGTAGGTAAATATCTGAAATCAATTAAATTATTTTCATCATTGTCAAAAATGTTACCATTTTGTTTGTCATAATGTGGGATATTGAATTCATCTGTATTTGATGCGTTTTCTAACGGTTTAAAATTGACTGCTGTAAACATCAATTTAGCAAATGGAATCCCCGAAGAGTCACCGAGATAAGAGGTTGATGCTTTTTCTGTTTTGATTGGTTTTTCTGAAAACTCTTTGCCAGCAAGAATTTCTTGATTTTCTTTATTGTTCTCTTCCTCTTCTTCTTCATCCTCTGCTTTTTTGTATTCTTCATCCAAAGGAATATTTTTAAACGAGTTTACAGATATTTGAGTTGAAATTGATGGTGCCACAGAAGTAGTTGTGGTATTCTGGAAAGTGTTTTTCATGTTGTAAACTTTTTCAGAAGTTAAACTGCTTTCAGATAGCTCATTGATACCAATTGATGATGAAGAAACACCTCTTTGCATCGATGTTCCCTCATTAATTACATATCCAGCCATAACGTTTTCTTTTGGAATGACATGTGGATCTCTAAATCTTTCCTGGAATAAATTCACATCACACGGATTATCTTCAGAAGTACAAGGGATGTTGGTTTTCACATCTTGACTCAATGGATCTACGCCCATTTCTTTCAGTTTCAACATATATGCATGTATTTTATCTTCCAAGTAAACAACATATGACCGTGGAATTTCACGGCCTGTTGCAGGATCCATTGATACACAAGGACTATTGGTCTTGGCACACCTACTACATGAGGGGAACTGGTTGTCGCATCGAACTTTCTTGGCACGGCATCTCTGACAAGAAGATATTGCTCTGCAAACCCCGATCACAGTTGACGATGGTCCTTTGGCTTTAGCAGCTGATTTCGGTATTCTCTTGCTCACTTTACATGGTTTTTGACTAACAGAAACATTTTTATCTGCACTTTTTGTTGTTTCTACATCAAGTTTCGAATTCTTATCTGAGCTGTTTGTTGTTGGATCGCTCATCTCTCAATGATTTTGTATTTATACTTTGGATGCTCTTGACGCTGACTGATTATATGATTAACAAAAATCAACAATGAGTCATATACCTCTTTTGACTCTATGTCTGTTTTTGTGCATTGGGAAAAGCTTCCTGAATTGACTCTGATGGCCAGGAAGCCAGGTTTCAAAACTCAGATCTTATCTATCTTTTAATCATTGAGAAAGGAAAGAAATTTTCCAAAATTCGGAGTTGACCGAAACCGGAAGCTTTCCTCCAACTTGAACCAACTGCAAAACCTTTTTGAAAAGAAAAGACCTAAGAAGAAGAATAAGAATATTTAAGACAAAGAAGCAACAAAATGAAGTACTCTGCCATTGATTATGATCCCAAGACGGATTTTGTTTATCACAATAACGGTCAGAATAGTAGAAAACCAAAGTTGCCTCCAGTGATTGAAAATGAGATTAAGTTTTCCCAAAAACCACAAACCGTGTGGAAACCAGATGAAACACCTATCAACAAAAGGAATTTCAAGTACGATCCATGTCAGCCGAATGTCAATTTTACCCAGTTGAAATACGCCACCACAGAGTATTCAAATTTGAATGACCACTGCGCATTTAGTGTCACTGATAGAAGCGATGCAGTGTATTTGTTCGGTGATGCAGAGGCGGAGGCAGATTCAGATGCAGAGGCAGAAGACAACGATGTTAAGGGGAACAGTGGAGTTGTGGTGCTCAACGGTGATGGATGGAGAACAGCAAGATCCAATACCTGTATCAAGGAGGGCTACGTTTATTGGGAATTGCAAATAGTTAACATTGATGTAAACAACAATAAGAATATTCGGTTTGGTGTATCCAGAAGAGAAGCATCGTTAGAGGCACCTGTTGGATTTGATCTTTACGGATATGGACTTAGAGATAAAACTTTGGAATCTATTTTCGGTGGAAAATTAACAAATGTTTTACAAAATATTAGTGATCGGAATGGAAATAGTACTGAAATGTTGCAAAATGGTGATACTGTAGGTTTACTTTTGTACTTACCTGAATTATCTCAACAAATTGAACAAGCTCATTTATATAAAACCCAATGCATTGCAAAATTGGAAACTCATTTGGAATCATCTACAGTGAAAAATAGTGGTTCGTCATCTACTACAATCAGAAACAATAAGCTTTTACAAGAGCAATTTGAAAAAGATCTTTTAGAAAGTTGTGATCCCAAGAATGTAACTAGAGACCAAATTGCCATCAGATACAAATCAATGTTATTATTTGAAAGTACAGATTACGTGAAAGAAGATATAAGTTTAAACGAACATGAAAAGAAGAAGAAGAAGCAGAAGAAGAACAGGAAACAACGTAATGAGAGTTTCCATAAAAAAAGGAAACTGTCAATTGATGTTAAAACCGAAACCGTTCAGGAAACAAATGACACTTCTGCTACAGATCATTACTTAGAGGGCTCTTTTTTGAAAGTTTATATCAATGGGAAACTTTTGGGAGATGCATTCCAAAAATTTAAACCTGTTCTACCTCCTTTCAGTCAGCTGAAATACAACGATAAAGTTTACTATAATTATTGGAAAACTGGTAAAGCAATAAATGAACAAGAGCAACGTGAATTCTTGAAACACACTGAGCATGATCTGCAAATGGATGAAGAACACGAACAAAAAGATCCTACACCTTTTATTGATGAAGACCATGATGATCACGATGACGATATCGACTCCAACAAGACGCATGATTACAAAAGACCTCAGGACAAGCAAGCGATTTTGAAAAACAAGTACTGCAACAACAACAGGTTGGGCTACTACCCAACAGTTAGCTGTTTCAACGAGGGAGCCGTACAACTTGTTGGTGCAAGAAGAAACCTCAAGTACTGGTCTGAAGCAGCTAAAGAAGTGCCTCATACTCACACGTTACAAACTTTGGAAACCGTGTTTACCACCCAGGTTGCCGAAGATCTTGTCTGGGATCTGATTGACGAGATCGAGGCAGAATTCCTTGACCAATAGCTGTTCTCTCTGTGTGGCTTGCCTTTGCTGTGTAATTTGTAGGTTTTAAATAGTAACTGTCTCGCGACTACGACGTCTGGACGTCAGCTGATTGTAAAATCTTAAAGAGAGTTGTTTCTCTTTCCAAATGACACTCTGAACAAGTAACCAAAAAGCATTTTCTACAGTTTGTAGTTTGATTGCTCAGTAAGATAGAAAGAACCAAAGTCAAGACAGAGTAATAGCAGCATATGTCGGAAGGGAAAAAAGATTTGCAGAACCTTTTCAGCGATAACGATAGTGAAAACGATGAGCAAGTTGTTGTTTCGAATCGTTCAAGTAAGACAGCCCAAGCTAAGTTGCAAGTTGCAGATGACGATGATGAAGAAGAAGGGGACAGTCTTTTGTCTAGAAACCAGATCAAGAAAAGAAGATTGTCTAGGATAACCAGCGATGAAGACGAAGACAACGATTTGAGTGGGAACTTTCCTGCAGCAAAACAGAATAAAGACAGATTGGAAAATTTCAGAAACACAGTCATCAAAAATAAACAGAGTGCCAGAACACAAAGATCTGATGAAAATAGTAGAGATGACGAAAGAAGTTCTCAGAAGAGTGATAGACAGAGAGGTAGCAACAACAACAGCAACAACAATAACCAGCAGCAGCAGCGTGCTAGAGGAAGAGGTCAGGACGATAGAAGAGAACGGAAAAGAAAAAGAGATAAAGCTCAAAAGAAGAGGAAAGAAGCTAAAGATGACAACACTGGGTATGCATGGGAAGACAAGATTCAAAGACCGTGGGATATTGTTAATTCTGCTGTTGGCGATGACGACGAAACAATCATTGCGGCCAAAATCATGGAATTGAGACGGAAAAGAACTACAGTAGACATTAAACCATTTCAAAGAGGAATCATTAGATCCATGATTATTGCAATTGATTTCAGTGAAGTAATGGGTGAAAAGGATATGAGACCCAGCAGGTTACATATGTCTGTACAATATTGTATGGATTTTATTTATGATTTTTTTGATCAAAATCCAATTTCTCAATTAGGTTTGATTTCAATGAAAAATGGTGTTGCACAAGTTATTAGCCCAATAAGTGGTAATCCACAAGATCATATTGAAATTTTACAAAATTTGAAAAGAAAATTAGAACCAAAGGGATTCCCCTCTTTACAAAATGGATTAGAACTATCAAGAGGACTTTTGATGAATGCACCAGCACACAGCACCAGAGAGATTTTGATTATTTATGGATCTTTAAGTTCTACGGATCCAGGGGACATTCATCAAACTATTCAATCCTTAGTGGAAACTAAAATCAGAGTCAATATTATAGGACTAAGTGCTCAAGTATCTATTTGTAAAGAAATTTGCAAACAAACAAACTATGGTGATGAAAGTTTTTACAACGTTATCTTAAATGAGCAACATTTTAAAGATTTAGTGATGGAAGCTGTTACTCCATTGCCAATGAATAAATTGAACAAATCTTTTACACTAGTGAAAATGGGATTCCCAACAAGAGCTGTAGAGGAAGCTCCGAGTTTTTGTGCATGCCACTCGAAATTGGTACATGGAGGATATTACTGTCCCAATTGTAACAGTAAAGTGTGTTCTTTACCTATAATCTGTCCTTGTTGTCAGTTGATGTTGATCTTATCTACACATATCGCGAGATCTTATCATCACTTGATCCCATTGAAAACTTTCCAAGAAGTTCCAGCAGATGAAGCATTCCCAACAACACAGTGTTTCAGTTGTCAAAGAAAATTCCCCAAGCTGGAAAATAAAAAAACGGGACAACTACTCACCAGTATGAGATACAGGTGTGGTGATTGCAAAAGTGACTTTTGTATTGATTGTGAAGCGTTCATTCACGAGATGTTAAACAACTGTCCCGGATGTGAGTCCAAGACCACCATATGAAAAAAACAAATTGTCTTGGTTATATGAGTGCGCACTTTTGGGTGATATATCTAAAATGAGCAAACATGTGTTGCAAAACGTATGATTATGTAAGATCAATTACTAGTATTATTTACACAATAATGGAGCACAAAGTATTTGAGTTATATTGTCAACCAGATTAGTTCCTGGTGACACCATATAAAATATATATAGCTTAACTGACGCTGAAGCGTCATGTATTTTTTGCTCAATTTTAATGGAAACCTTCTTTCTCTGTAATCGAATGAGGGGACAGTGCCTGTCAGAGTCGGTTGTAAGATGTACAATTGTGGTGCCCCCAATCCAAGAGAAGAAGACTAGCCAAACACAGAACTATCCATGACAACGGAAAGAAAACATTCAAGCAAATCGAAAAAATCAGTTACTTTTTCCGACTACGATACGGTGATCACTCCATCGGTATCCAATGAGGATGGCCATAAGAAGAGTTTCCTGTTCAGTGGATTCAAAAGAAGATCGCAGAAACACAAACATGGCTCTCATGTTCCTGTGGCGATGCGCAAGTCAATCACGACAACTCCGATTCATTTACTTGTGTTGGTTTATTTCTATATCAAGACTCATGATATAATTAGACTATATTATTGGGTCATACCAACACAGATTTTATATTTAATATATCAATTCCGGAAGAATACTGTATATGGGGGCAAGAAATTGATGAAAACGAATTATTCTTTACTTATCTCGACATTTGTATTGGCATTACCTGTTTTAACATTAATCACCACGCTTATCTTTGTTTTATGTGGAGCTCCTTTACTTTCAGCAGATTATTTGAAAAAAACTATTCAACTAAGTTTCCATTGTTGTATACTAGCCTTTCCAGCCATTTATACAATTTTCAATTGCAATTTTAAAGTCTCAATTTTCAAAAAATATTTTATTTCAATTTTATTTGGTTGTTGGCTAAGTTGTATAGTGATTCCATTGGATTGGGATAGAGATTGGCAAGAATGGCCAATTCCATTAGTGATCGGTGGTTACTTGGGTGCCTTTGTCGGGTACACAATCGGTGCATATATATAGTAAGCGTAGTAGTAATAGTAGTACTAGTTTGTAGAATATATTTATAAACGAGAACATCTGTCCATCTTCTATCTTTAACAAGACATGATCAATTTTCCAGGACCTTGGATTTGATAAAAAGTACGAGAATGTGATCCGGTCATTTTGGATAAGAGTGTTTCTTTTGGTTTGATCTCTTTTAAGGCAAAATGCAAACTGTGTTGTTGTGAGTTCTCAAAAGCTATCAATTTATCTGGAGGAATCATCAGTTGTTGATTTTTTTGCAAATCAACTTGTTTAATATTATGACCCATAAGTAAAAAAACACCCCATCCACTAGCTGTACTCAAGCGGGAATCCTCCATGTCGTGTAACTGAACATGTTCAGAGAACCCAGCTATATTGGTGGATGCGTTGATTATTGACCAACCACTGTTTTGCTTCTTACCATCAAGATGGATTGTGTGGAAAGATGTTGATGGTGGTGTGCTCAGTACAACGTTCCCACTTCCCAAATTTGTTTCCAGTTCGTATAAGTGATCATTGAAGGGAGAAACAGAAACGGCGTTTGCGCCCTTGTTGTCTTGCGCACTGATCACCGAGACGTTCCCCAATTTGCTGTAAAATTTAGAAGAGCAAGGTAATTTAATCAGCACCGAATTACAACTCGGCAGAGGTTCCACTGTGGGTATTTCGATAAACGGACCCTTCCCGCATCCGAGTTTTCTTTTCAGTACCTGGTCCACAGGAGCAGTTTTAGTGGTTTGTAATCTTTTGAACAGGAATCTGGCCTGCGAAAGTCCCTTGTTGAAGAGCATTGGTATAATGTTTCTTTTTTTCTTTTCTTCACTTTGAATAGAATGTGTTTTACCTGATTGTCATGAAATGTTACGGAACGCGAACCAATTAATTTTGCGCATAATGACGGTGATTTGCAGAGATTTTCAACCAAAAATATGCTATTGATATATTTATTACACACAAAGGTACATACGGGAAAGCTTTTTTAAATGTGGAAAAGTTTATAAATTTCTTTGACTGATTCGTCTTGAACACCGTAAGTTTCTGGAATTTTTTTCATTTTAAAGGTCTTGGTGTCCATTAGGAGCAGACTTATTTCATTCAAAACCTGATCAACTTCGTTTGTGTATTCTTCTTCTTCTTCTTCTTCTTCTTCTTCTTCCTCATCATCATCTTCTTCTTCTTCTTCTTCTTCGCCAACAACTTCTACTATATTGGTTTCGGTGCTCTTTTGAGATTGTTCTTTGTCGTTGGTTTCAGGTTGTGGGATTTCAGGAGTCGCAGCTTCTCCCTCTTCTTCTTCAAGTTGTGTCACGGCATTTGTTTCCTCTTCATAGCCAAAATAATGCAAGAAAACGTCCAATGCAATACATGTTTCGTAATTGTAATAATATTTCTCACTCAATCCACCTGTTTGCTCAATCAAGAGCAATTTTAATTTGTTCAAAATTGTCTTTACGAGTTTTGCATTTTTAAACCTTATAGAAAATAGCATTGTTGTTACTGAAAGCAATGATTTATAAGCGAAATTTGAAACCAAGATTTGAAATTTGTCAAGTTTCACATTAGACAAAATTTCAAAACTGGTTCCAACCAATGCGAGACAACTTTTCAAAAATAAAAGACATAGTGTGTTTTCATTTTCTAATTTAGATTGATCTCCAAAATGGAACAGTTGGTAATCTGTGAGTTTGTAGTAGTTTATGAAAACAGATGCATGTTCAAAAATAATCTTTTCTCTGCATTCATAGATCAATTCTTCCACTGTTCTTTGATCTTTATTAATTGCTCTATCTCCAAGTTCTTGTTCATCATCTTCTTCTTCTTCATCATCTTCGTTATCATTATCATACGAAACATTGGTGTTTTCTATTAGACTAGTTTTCCATTCGAGCAACATATCTTGCAATTGCTGATATGAATATAAATTGTTATTTTCACACACTGAATTTAGGAAAACTTGTTTGGTGTTGTAGAATCTATTTAAATTTTTTAATTGAATCGAACTACTTCCTTGGAAAAAATGAACGTTTAAAAAATGTGTTAATTGTAAATGATTTAAATCATTCATTTTCAAAGAGCAAAAATTTGGATTTAAAAGATTTAATTGATTTTCAAAATCTGTATCAAAATATGTGTTGTACAATTGAGAAAGAAGTAAAATTTTAGATTTGTCTTCCATTGGTATGAATTTATTTGATTGATTTGCCATTAAATATTGTTGTGCATAAATCAAATTTCCCCTTAAATTGGGGATTTGTTCTTTTAGTTGTTTGTAATAATTATAATATGGTGAATATGAATTAAATTGTGGGAAAATAGATGAATATGCAATTGAATAATAACACCATAACAATGCAAATGAATATTCAATACATTTAGTGAAGAAATCTGAAGTTAATAATGATTTTTTGTCAATATTGAATTCAAAATCATTCAATTTTTTAGAAAATTTTCTGAAATTATCAAATATTGAAAAAAGTGATTGTGGGAAAATTTGATTTTCATTTAAGAAATCATTTTCAAAAATTCCACACCAAAAATTACCACATTCAAATGAATTTTCATTGAATTTTATAAAATCAATAGTTTCAAATTTTATATCTGTGGCAATAGACGATGGTGTGATCACTGTTGGAGAATCCAATTCTTTTATGAAATTTTTCAATTGAGGTTGTTTAAATAATTCTTTATGAAATTTTTTCAGTTCATTTGAGTATTGAAATAATTGTGGGAAAGTGAAAATTGAAGTTTTTTTGAGAGAATTTTTGAAAAGTTTGAATCTGAAGGATTGATAAAATAATTCGGTATCTACTTCAACGACTGAAGTTTTGTATTTGTTGTTGATAAGATACAAGAGCTGTTCGTTTAATTCTTCATTGTTGTTTTTTTTGTTTTCAATCAATGGTGTCGTTGCATCTTGCTGCACCAGAGAAACAGTATTGGATCCATTTTTTTCATCTGAAATTTTATTTTGTTGTTGTTGTTGGTGCTGTTGTAGTTGTTGTTGTAGTTGTTGTTGTTGTTGTTGTTGTTGTTGTTTCTTTTTTTTATTAATACCCTTTGATATTGAATCAATTTTAATAAAATTTTTTTTCTTCAATTTTTTCAAATATTCTATTCTTAAATTCAATAAATCAATTTGTTTTTCATAAATTTCATCTTGTGAATAACTTATTAAATTATCATATTTATCAGTTTTCAAAATTTCATAAATATCATCAAAAACAGGAACACCATTAATGAATTTATTTAAAATATTTGATGTAGTAGCTGCTGTTGTTGTATTATTATTATTATTATTATTATTAGCTGATTCGGTAGAAATATTATTTTCTTCTTGATTTTGTAAAAAATCTGTTTTATGGAAATTATTGTTTAAACCTTGATTAAAAATTCCACCAGTATAACAAGTAGTGCCAGTAGGATTCTTTGATGTGAAAAAATCCACTATTTTAGAATTCGAATTGTTATCATTATTGTTCAAAGATTCAGTCATTGAATGATCATCTGTCACCACCAATGGAGAAAACGAATTGAAAATTTGTTGTGAATTATTTGAAAGATAAGGAATATTTGAAGAATTTTTTTTTTTTTGAGAAAATTTTAATTCCATTGCATTATTTTGAATATTATTTTTACGTAAATTTCTTCTCATAATTCTTTCTTCTTCAGTAAGATGTGGAATTCTAAGTGATCTATTTGATCTGGTTGGTTCTTGAACCATCATTTCATCATGAAATTCAATTTCTCCTGTATTATCTGGATAACAACATTTTTCACCTCTCTTAATACAGTTGGAACATGCTGGTCTTTCTCTTGTACATCCAACTTTTCTTTTACGACATGAAACACATGCTGGAAGTTTTTTAATAATTGGCATTTTAATCTTCTCTTTATTTGGATTATATTATGAATTATGCTATGCTAAATGAAAAAAAATCTCGAAAATATTATTAGAGATTGAAAGGAGAAAAAAAAAAAAAACGAAAAAAGCGGATTTTATTGTTGTAATAATATGTAAAAAAAAATATTAGCCGCGAATGATATAATTAATTTTCAAAGATCTCGAAACCTTTTAAAAAGAAATCTGTTGGTTAGTTGTGGTTTTTGGTGATTCTTTTGATGTTAGCCTCTTCTTTTTTTTTTTGATCCAACACACTTGTCTTTATGATCAACAACAACAACAACAACAACAAAAAAAAAACAAAAGAAATTGAAAAGTTTTTTCTAAAACAAATGAAAACAAATGGAAATTTAAAAATGAGAAAAAAAAAAAAGAAGATATATGGCGCTGACTTAAAAACGTCAACTGACGCAAACATGACGTGTGTTGTTATTATTATTATTATTATTATTATTATTATTATTATTACCACCACAAAGAGCCACTACCCCTGTAATAAAAACACAATGATATCGAATCTTAATAGTTTAATAGTTTAATAGTTTAGTAATATATAGTATACAGAATAATGACCCCTTTTCTTTCAAAATATCTTATATGCAAGTAAAAAAAGGAGTATATGTAAATAACAACGAATTGTAGTGCCTAGTAATTACCCTCAATTTTCATTTGCAGATTAACTGTCTCTCTGTCTCTCTCTCTCTCTCTCTCTCATTGTCTTTCTCCCATTTAAAAGGCGATTTTTTTGGTAGATCTTTTTCTTGCTTTCAATGCAATCTTGATAGGTTCCTCTATTTGTTCTTCTTCTTCACTATCAATTTCCATTTCTTCATCTTCAGATTCAATATCTAATTCTTGGCTTGCTTCTAATTTCTTTGCAGCTCTTTCGGCTTGTTTCTTTAATTCGACTTCTCTCATTTTCAATAGTACTGGATTGTTATTAACCAATTCTAAATCTCTTTGGAAATATGTTTCTTTGTTACCCTTCATTCTACTCTTGTAGAAAGCTCTTTCTCTCTTCTGTCTAATTTCTTCAATTCTACTCATTGCTTTTAATGTAGTTGCAACCAATTCTCTATTGTATCTAACTGGAATATTTCTTCTTTGAGCAAATGTTAAAGTAGAATCGACTGCCAATTCTTTCCCAGCTGCCTTTCTGAAAGCTTTTGTCCATTTCAATTTTCTTGGATTTCTTCTTTGTTTGAAATTTTTATGACATTTTGATCTACAAAATCTAAATTCTTTAGCATCATTTCTAACAAACATAATACCATGACTTGGATATACAGGTGATGAACAAAAATGACAACTATAAATTCTCATACTGGATTTGGGTTGACTTTGGCTTTGGTGTTTGTCTTTTGCTTTTTCTTCCCTTAACTTGTAATTTGATTAAATCTATGAAATATGATGACGTGAAATGCTTATTATCAAGTAACTGAGAGAAAAAAAGAAAAGAAAGAAATTACAAACGATTAACCATTATAATTGGGAAATAGTAATAATAATAACAATATTCCAGATTCGATCGAAATTGATGGGTTATTATATGAAATAACTCTACAAATCAAAGAAAGACAAAGAAAAGGAAAAAAGAAATGTTAAAAGCAATGTTAAAAGCAATGCTACAATGAGGGTAACTGTTTTGTCTTGCTATCAAAATAATACACGTGGCATTATATACGTACACAATGTATGGGTTATAATAATTTTGTGTTTCTGGATTGAGAAAATAAGAAATAATGAATGTCTGGGTGTCCTGGTGTAAAATAATTTGCAAAAATCTATCTTTCCAAAATGTCTTCATCACGAGATAAAAGAAGATTCGGAGTTAGAGTGGAAAATTTTATTATCAAATATTATCACCAAATATGTATAATATACTATATACTGTATAAGATATAAGAGACAGAGAGAGAGAGAGAGAGAAAGAGAGGCACTCAAAGAGAACACAGAAAACACAAATGTCTGTAAATATATATAAAGTATACCAAGAAGCCCCACAATGGGCAATTCCCGGTGAAACAACAACCGCGTCACAGATGAAAGCACCACAAGGTTTGATACAACAATATAATGAACGTTCAGTTACAAATATATATTTTGATCGTTGTTTATTTTATTTTCAAGAACATCCTGTTATTGCAGGATTTGCAGGATTTTTCGCATTATATGCAACAGCTGGTTTTTTCAAAAGTGGTAGTAAACTAATACAAAGAATTTCTCGTGGAGGTAATGCTACCGTTGGTGGTGGTCCTGGTAATATCAACAGAACATATCTTACAGGTGGATTTGATAACAAGATGAATTCGAAAGAAGCGTTGCAAATTTTGGAATTGAAGCCAGAAACTTTAACACAAAAAAAATTAAAAGAAGTTCATAGAAGAATAATGCTGGCAAATCATCCAGATAAAGGAGGTTCACCATATTTAGCAACAAAAATTAATGAAGCTAAAGATTTCTTGATTAAAAATGGTTCGTTCAAGAAATAATAGATTTATTCTATTTCAGTCATGTATATATATAGAATGTTGATGTTTATAATATATAAGTTATATCTGATTTCCCAGTTAAAAAAGTCTCACATTTTGTACATTGTACTGTGTTATTGTTATTACTTTTTTCCAATGCATTTTTCAAACAATCAATATCTATAACAAATTTTGAACAATGAGAACACATAATTCCTGCTAAAATGTGTTTTTTCTTACAAATAATACAATGAAACAAATTGTCTTCGTCGTTGTTGTTGTCATCACCATCATTATCATTTGTAGCAACAGGTGAAATCATTTCTTTCAATTCAATCAAACTTTTAATATCTAAACCTAATCTATTTTGTTGATCCTGATATAACCATTTGTTTTGTAATAATCTATTGATAATATTTTGTAGGTCAACAATTCTTAGTGAAAGTCCTGCACTTTCATCATTCATTGAAGATGTAGGAGTTGAGATTCCTTCTGAAAGAGAATTTTTAAAACCACTAATCAATTTTGATGAACTTTTCCTAAATGTTATTACTTGACTATCAAAATCTCTGTGTATCTGATTTAAATATTTCGAGTATGAATTTGTACTATGTTGTTGTTCTTCTTGTTCTTCCTCTCTGTGAGTATTATCATTATCATTAAAATTCAATCTCTTATCAATGATATATTTATATCTAATCAATAAATCATTTTTATCAATAGTTGATGATAAGAATTTCTTAATATTTTGTTTAGTAGTATTTTTAGTAATATTCCAATCTGATAATTCTTTAATAATGTATTTAACAAAAATCAATTCATTTGGTTTAAAAAAAGTGGCAATTTTAACAGATTCACAATTAGTATTATTTATATGACAATGATAAATATTATTCCATTCCAATGGTTTTTCTGTTCCTTCTAAGAAGGGTGTCAACTGTCTGTATTTGACAATTTGGTACTGTAATGGATCTAATTCGATATTCAAATTTTTAATTATTTCATCTAATTCATTTCTTAAATTTGGTAAATTCCCATTATTTATTATATTCGATTTATATTTTAATTTATTGTAAATGTTTAAAAGTATTGGGTCATGTACTACACTATGTTGAGATATAATATATTGTAATATAACAGTTTCAATAGTGTTCATTATTGGTGTATTTGTTGATATATTTGTCTATTCGACAATATAGTGAAAAATAATAATAATAATAAGAACATGTTACCTATATATTATATATCTAACCGTTAAAAAACGTATAAAACGATACCCGCCTTTCAGCCCGCCATTTATTTAAAGAATAAGAGAGTAAGAACAACAACTTCGATTACTCTTTACATTATGATTTGCTTCTCTGTTAAATACTCAACTAATCAACTAATCATTACAAAAAATATCCCAGGTATATCTGGCAACTGTATACATGTTCTTTCATCAATTGTATTTGAGTTTGATGTTATCTAGAACAGACACACACGTGATATTCACGTGCGTGTATATGTATATATATATATACAAATTAACATATCTTTTAAAAAAAAACGAAAAGAAAACCAAAAAAAAAAAACATTTCTTTTTCGTTTTGGTTTCCATCATCTTGCTCTACAACTTCTTCCTACTAATGATGATGATGAACGATAATCGATAATCGACTTAACATTGAAACGAACTAACCCAATTGAAAGAAAAAAAAAAAAGATAACAGATAAATAACCAAAGAGAATGGGTGATATCAATATAAAGAATAAACAAAAAAGGCAAGAAGTGTTTGCTAAGATTAAAGATCAAAAAAATAAAGAAAGACATAAAGTTAGAAAACAAAGAGAAAAGGAAGAACTAGAAAATCCCGATTTAAAAGCCAAGAGATTAAAAGAAAATGTCCAAAGAACTGTAGAGAATCTGAGAGTATACGATGAGACCATAGCCACTGCCATTCCTCCAAAAGCGGAGGATGCTGAAGAAGACAAAGACACAAAAGAAGAAGATCTAAAAGAAGATCTAGAAGGAGATGGTATGGATCAATTATTAAAACTATTCAGCAATACATCCAATTCTCCACCAAAAATCTTATTGACAACAAATGTCAATGCAAGAAAAATCGCCTACGAATTTGCCAATACTTTGATTGAAATTTTCCCAAATGTTCAATTTGTTAAAAGAAAATTTGGTTATAATTTAAAAGATATTGTAAAATTTTGTAATAATAGAGATTTTACAGATTTGATAATAATTAATGAAGATAAAAAAAAAGTTACTGGTTTATCATTTATTCATTTACCTGAAGGTCCATCCTTTTATTTTAAAGTTAGTTCAGTAGTTGAAGTAGAAAAAATTAAAGGCCATGGTAGACCAACATCACATATTCCTGAACTAATTCTAAATAATTTCCAAACAAAATTAGGTAAAACCGTAGGGAAACTTTTCCAAACTTTATTCCCCAAAAATCCAGATTTCCAAGGTAGACAAGTTATAACATTACACAATCAAAGAGATTATATTTTTTTCAGAAGACATAGATATCTTTTCAAAAATGAAGAAAAAGTCGGTTTACAAGAATTAGGTCCACAATTCACTTTGAAATTGAAAAGATTACAAAGAGGTATCAAAGAAGATACAGAATGGGAACATCAAGCTGAAATGGATAAAGAAAAGAAAAAATTTTACCTGTAAAAAGGGACTCCACAAAGAGAGAAAGAAAGAGAGATTATTTATCTATTTTCACAATACCTGTATATTAAATAATTATAACTTTTGGTTATTTAGTTTTTTTGTAATGAAATAATATAGGTTTGAAATTTTTTAATCAATTGGATTTCCTAATTAAACACTGTTTGTGTTACCCTGTTGTTATTTATTTACTTTTTTTTTTGGGAGCGGAGAGGCTTTTTTTTTAGGTTTTTGTTTTCTGTCTCGAAAGAGCTTGTGTGAGCGGTGTGGCTGGTGTGTTTACACTTTTTAATCAAAGTGTTTAATGCAATACCTAATGTAAGAATATTGCATCAAACACACACCAAAAGGTCATTAAAAAAAAAAAAAAGAGCAACAAACAATACCCAAGAGATGGACTCCAGTGACGTGAACAAGATTGTGGGTGCTTTGGAATTAATCTACGCACCACAATCTTCCAACCAACAAAGACTCGAAGCACAACAATTTCTAGATATTGTTAAATCTCATCAAGATGCTCCACTTTTCGGCTACACCATATACACTTTTTCACCAGAGGACAATTTTGTTATCAAGCATTTTGGTTTGCAATTGTTGGAAACCTCCATTAAGTACCACTGGTCAGATTACGATCTAGCTAAAATGAATCAAGTCAAAAACTGGGTTCAAGAATTAAATTTGAAAATCAATATCCAGTCCCCAAGATATATTAAGGAAAAATTGGCTTATTTATGGGTAGGTATTTGTAAAAAAATATGGGGAGAATGTCTTAAATTTGATTTCAAAGGGGACCCAATAAGGAGAAATAATAATACGTCGTCAATGACTACAACTTCTTCTATGATCTCCAATGAAAGTAATGATAATAATAATAATAATAATACTAGCATCAACAATGATGAAGCTGCTCGTACTAGAAGCATTGGTCACAGTTCATCTTCATCTCTAGGTAATGAGGTGTGTGTAAATATCAAAAATACACCTCCAAGAGATATACAGGAGTTGAGTCTACCAGTGCAAGAACTGTTGATGAATTCGTGGTATGACATGGATTCTAATTTAATGATTATGTGGTCACAAAACGAAGCAACAAGAGAATTGGTACTGTTAATCTTTAGAACCTTATTTGAAGATATTTTCCTTTTAGATGACATCGCAGCAATGAAAAGATTACAATTTTTACAACCATTATGTGTAATGTTGATCTCTTCAAATAAAATTTACAACAGTCATTATAATATTGAAAATTTATGGTCATATTTTAAAAAAAATGAAAAAGGTTGGTTTCAAATATGGTCAGAAGATTTAGAAAATTGCTTAAATGATCCACAAAGGAAAAATTCATCTTATGTTGTTAGACTTTTGGAAACATTGAAAAATTGCTTAAATTGGCCATTTGCATCTATAATGGTGGAAAGTAACATTGCTCAATCTCTTTTCAAATGTCTTTTAACAGATAATTCGAAAATCCAAGTCCTGGCATTGGACTCATTACATGTATTATACACAAGACCATACACAAAGACAGAACAGCTGGCTGAAATCATGACCGTTTATTACAACTCTGTTGACTTATTAGAACAAGTTTATGAAACTTTATTATTCGATCCTACTATAGAAATAGAAGATGAAAAATATCCAGTTGTTAAAAAATTTGTTGACATGATTGTATCTTTCCATATTTCGTTTCTCAAATTGAAAAAAGATCCTTCTAAAACTCATATTTTGAAAAAATATTTGATTTTAATTTTAAAAATTACTAAAAATCCTTCATTAGTAGTTAGCGGACTAACATTAGAAATGTGGGTTTATCTTTTAAGACAAGATGAAAAACTTGATCTACTATTGGAATTCGATATAATTCCAAATCTATTAGATTTTGCTGCAAATTCATTGATTTATTATGAAGAGATTGAAAATCACGTTTCCAAAAATTTCATCGATACAGATTATCAATCTATTGAAGAATATAAATCTTTTTGCTCCCTTTATAGAAAACCAATTAGAGATATTATTAGATTGATCTCTTGTGTTAGATTTGATTACACTTTAGATTGGTTGAATCAAAGATTGAACAATTTTTTCAGTTCTCCTGTAGGTCAAGTAGTTCTTGAACAAACTTTTTTACCACACACCGAGGAACCTTATTTAAGTTGTTTATCACAATTAATGATTGTTGAGTGTTTTATTAATGGGTGCATACGATGGAAAATTTGGTATGACAACAAAAGCATAGATTACCAAGAAAAATTGGCTGGGATTTGTAATAAATTAGAAATGCTTTCTAATCAATTGATTAATTTAAATATAAAAGAACCAAGTCTTTTGAAAAAAGAAGTACAAAATTTTGCACTATTTTTAACAATGTTGGAAGATAATGCACTTTTGATCTTACTAGAAAAAATCATTACTACTGCAACTCTAGAATATCCAGATGAAAAAAAATTAGAAGAAGAAAATGATGAAAAGGCCGACTCTATTAGAGCATTGAAATATGCATGTGGATTAGAGTTGAACAGAATGGCTCTCTTGATGCCAGAATCGTTATCTCACATTTATCTTGATTTAGAAAACGTTGTGGCAGGTATTTTAAATAAATTATCATCGCATGAAGTTGTTTCTTTTAAATCTTTCCTAATGATCATTGTATTGAAATCGTCTATGAAAGATAAAGAAACAAAATTCTCTCAAATTGTAGATCCTGAACTTGTTGCGTGGTCAGATAAAGAAACGGTTGTTGGTTTGAAAGAACTACCTTGGTTTATGGAAAGATTAGGTATTGTAAAAATTGCTGAATATTTCCAACACAGAGGCATTGATGAAAATAGTGATCTATTGAGAATTGATATTGACACAGAGGGTAGAGAATTAAAAGGTGAATTGAGTAAACGTTGGAGTCATCTTTTTCCAGTTAGAGCTACAAGAATTTTTGTTCATTATTCTGTTGAAAAATTGAAAAATGAGGGAGATTATGAAATGGTTCAAAATCTTTGGAGACCAAGAATAGTGCCAATCTTACCTTATATCTTGAGGTTATTATATCAACTACAAGCTTACCATGATCCTGAAAACTGGAAAGAGTTACCTGTTATTGTACAATCTTTTGTTAAAAATTCAACAACTGAAAGATTTTGGGAAGCTGGTGCCTCGAATAAAACCAAAGACGAATTCATTGATGAAAATATGAAGGCAATGAGTACTGTGAGAGATTTTTCAGATTCTGTTGGACACATTGTGCGGTACACTAGAGAAGTGGTTTTAGCTATAATTGCCACAGTTTCAAGATTGGGATCAGTTGTTTACAGTATTGATGGATTTCATGAAGAGTTATTGAATTCGATTTTTATTGAAAAATTTCAAGCAGAAATAAACAAAAAAATATACAGTCCAGGTGTGTCTAAACATGCATGGAAACACATTGTCAATACTGCGATCCGTCCGATCTTAAAAAATTGTCCAGCGGAGCTTTTGGCCTCATTCAACCACAATTTCATGCCAAGACTCTTTGAGACTTTGAACTGTCTTTTAGTGGATTACTGGTCTGTCTATATGAAAAATGACGAATACCAGCCGATTGCCAATTCTCCAGACGATGAAGAGATTACTGGAGAGATTTTGGAAAACACTTTGTTGAGACAGTTGACATCGGTTGTGGTGAGATTATTAGTTGACAATTTTGGGCAGTTGAATTCTTCCAAGAGTTCTATGAACTCTCATCAACAAAAGATGAGAACGATTTTATTCGGTGACAAAGAAATTTTATTTCCTCTGATTAAATTACTAAATAACTTGATTGTTTTCAAAGACTCTAAATGTTCGTTGAATTCTATTTTGGTTTTCAAAGGTATCATGAAGTACTGTATAGGTGTGGAGCCTGCAATTGATCAATTTCTAGTCACTGATGTTTTGCCCAACATTTTGAACAATATTTTGATTGATGTTAGTTACAAGGAGTCCTTCTACGACGGTTTGTTTTGTTTCATTTTTTTAATTGAAAAAATCTACAAAGTTTATCCAGACTCTAAAGATTTATTGGTTAAAATGAGTTTTGGATATGACATTGATCAGTTAGTGAGTGATTTGGAAAATGCTACAGATTTCAAACATAGCAAACTTGTGATGATGCAGTACTTGGATCATGTGAAGAACCAAACCTACTTGCAAGAGAGCGTAAACAATGGCAATGGCAATGGTGGGAATCATTTTATGACCAAGGATCACAAAGATCAACAGATGAGACGGAAATTGGTTCAGGCGGCTCAAGAGACACTAATCAAGAAGAACAAAGACAGTGGAGACATGATGAATGATCCTTCTACAGAAGATGGTGCTGTGGCATCGTTATTTGAGTAAATATTTCTGTAAGCCTTTTTGGGTTTTTCTTATATAAAACAGGTAAATCTCTCTGTCACATGCACGTCTTTCCATGCTCAACGTTTCAAAGCTATTTTTGAAGAAACAAGCTAAGAAGCACAAAAGAACACACACAGACACATAACCCCCCTCCCCCCAAACAATGATGCTACGGAACCATAAGCACCTGTTTCAGCGTATCAGTAGGTACTCTGTGACCAGTGGTGTTGATACTAAATTGGAGCAGGCACAACTTATCTTGAACAAAAGAAAGGAGGCGAAAGAAGCTTTTTTGCAGAAGCAGAAAAGCTTGCAATCGAAGAAGAGACCTTTGAATGTTATTGGTGAGATGATTACGAAATTTGAACGTAGGTACAACGAAGAGTACAAACCTTTGACTGTGTCCCAGATACAAATGTCGAGTGCGTACTTGAACAGACTAGAGCCTCGTTTCACTTTTGGAGCACCACGGTATGAGATCTTTGAAGAGAAGGATGCATTACACGGCGAGAAACTGTTACCTGAGATCATTTTTTTGGGGAAATGTAATTCTGGGAAATCCACATTGCTTAACACATTAATAACTAGTCCAAAACAGCCTGATCTTATAAAATTGGCGCGGTCTAGTAAAATTGCAGGATACACAAAGATGTTGAACGTTTATAACATATCTGATCGATTCAAGATTGTTGATAGTCCCGGGTATGGTGTGAAGGGTAAAATTGAACAAGGGGATGTAACGATGGAGTATCTTTTAAAAAGGAAAAATTTAAGAAGAGTTTATTTGTTGGCAAGTGCAGTTACTGGGTTGAATCAGTATGATTCTGTAATCATTGATTTCTTAATTGAGCATGCTATTCCTTTTGAAATGGTGTGGACCAAAATGGACAAAATGAACAGACACATGGAAACCGTTCTACAACAAAACATTGAACAGAGTGGGGTTCTTGAGATGCCTGTAAGACCCAGGTTTTTTTTCATTAATTCGAAAACCAACAGTACTAAATGTGACAAGAGACACGGAGTAGATAGTTTAAAAGTTTCCATCATGCAAGCCTGCAGTTTGCTTTGATGTCTTTCCTCGGGAATCAAATGTAATTGTAGAGAGTTTTTGTTATTTTTGTTATTTGTGATATATTTAAATGTACATAGGATATAAGAAGAAGTATAAGACAGAAGTCAGTAGACAGTAGATAATATGAAGGAAAAAAAAAAGATTATTAGTATCTACCACCTCTGGAACCTCCTCTGGAACCACCAAAGCCACCTCTGGAACCACCTCTGGAACCTCCGAAACCGCCTCTTGAGCCACCTCTGGAACCTCCGAAACCACCTCTGGAAGGACCTCCGAAACCGCCTCTGGATGGACCTCCGAAACCGCCTCTAGAGCCCCCTCTGGAACCTCCGAAACCACCTCTGGAACCCCCTCTGGAACCTCCGAAACCACCTCTGGAACCTCCTCTGGAACCACCACCGAAACCACCTCTACCACCGGCAGAACCGTCTGTTTTCTTTTTTCTGCTTTTAGGTTTTGGAGGTCCAGCAACTTTAGGTTTTGGTATGAATCTATCTATTGGTAATAGTTTATCTGGACCAATATAGAATTTATCACCATCTTTGAAACTTTTAGCTTGGACACCTTCTGAACATTTAATGGTGAAAAAAACTTCATTTAATGGACCCAAGATTTCATCAATTTTACCAATTTGAGTTTTATTTTCTAAATATATTGGAGCATTAAAATATGGAATTTTGGTATTTATAGATTTACAAACAATGTCACCTTCACATGGATGTAAAAAAGCACCAATTTCTAAAACAGTGTCTGGTGGACCTTGTGGCATTGGTCTTCCACCAAAACCACCTCTGCCACCGCCTCTGCCACCGCCGAAACCTCCTCTACTACCTCCAAAGCCACCTCTGGATCCTCCTCTGGAATTACCTCTGAAACTCATTGTTTTATTGTTGTTTATTGTTGTTGTTGATTATTTTTTGAGAGTTTTTCCTGGTTCTTTCAAGTTCTCTCAATAAATCTTTAAACTAATGTTGAAAATTAAATTTACTCAGTGAAAAGAAAATTAATGGATCCGATGCTATTAATTGGTACTGTAATAGAAGCTTAATTAAACTAACCGACACACAATCAAAATAAATAATACCGAATTGACTTACACGATTAAAACAATTGCAACGAT
Organism: Hanseniaspora taiwanica (nom. inval.); assembly: GCA_030580555.1. Taxonomy (NCBI): domain Eukaryota; kingdom Fungi; phylum Ascomycota; class Saccharomycetes; order Saccharomycodales; family Saccharomycodaceae; genus Hanseniaspora; species Hanseniaspora taiwanica (nom. inval.). Next base: position 33,066 of record JAKTSY010000026.1, on the reverse strand, counting down.
TTAATACAGATCTACAATTATTATTAACTAACGTGAAGGTCTAGTAACTACCAAACATAATGAAAAAACCTCCCATCTAAGAAAAGTTTCGACTTTAGAACCATAATCACAATAATCATTGTCATAGTTTTTTTAAGAAAGTTTTCCAGGAAAAAGAAAAGAGAGTTAATTGAAGAGAGAGAGAAAAAAAAATGAAAAGTTTTTATTGAGAATGTCTGGGTTTGAAATATATTTTGATCATGTGACGATGTGTTGTGTATGGGTTGATGCTTTTTTTTAATATTTTTTTTTTTAAAAGCTTAACGAATTTAAAAATAAAAAAAAATTTTCTTCAATTTCATCAGTTTGATACCCTCTTGATAATAAGAAGATTTTAACAGGAAGGATAGAGAAGAAGAAAAAGAAGACCAACTCAAGAAGTCATACACATAAATTGAACTATAATGTTGGTTAGTGGGAGCAAACTTATTGGGAAAAATGGTGCAAGTGTTCGGTGTTTGAGTCAAAGTATAACGCCCTTGATTAGTAGTAAAGCATTAAATTTTTTAAAATCTCAGCGGATCAGACAGAAAAATGAAGCAAGACAAGTTGCTATTGAAGAATCTTTGGATGTTGTGGATCCTGTTTTAGGAAGACCTGGAACTCCATTTATAACAAGAATTATGGCTGAATTAAAAGAACCTGGTGTTTTAGTAAATCATTATAGTAAAACAGAAATAGAAAAATTAATTTCTCTTGCTGAATTAACTAAAAATGAGGAAAGAAAAAATTTATTAGGTGAAGATTTTATGAAAAATACTTCTGTGTTGGATACTGATATTGATATAGCAGAGCAATCAAATAATGTCTCATCAACATCAACAACTTCCCTTGAAAATCTTGAAGATAGAAAAGAAATAATGTTAAGAATGCTTAATTTGAAAAATGCAAATAATAGTGATAAATTGAAAATAGCAATCAAAATGGCAAAGGAAGAATTTCAAAGAAAAGAAGGTGACACAGGTTCAAGTGAAGTTCAAGCCGCAGTATCAACAATTAGAATCTATATGATGGCTCAACATTGTAAAGAACATAAAAAAGATTATGCAAATTTAAGAAATTTAAGAATTCTAGTTCAACAAAGACAATCAATTTTAAAATACTTGAAAAAAGTTAATCCAGAAAAATATTATTGGACAATCACAAAATTAGGTTTATCTGATTTATCAGTGGAAAGAGAATTTAATTTAGATAGACAATATTTGCAAGATTATAATTTTTTCGGTGATGGTAAACAACTAGTTAAAGAATCTAAACAAGATGCGGCAAATAGAAGAAAAGAGGAAAGAAAAAAAAAGAAAAGATCTGATATTAATGATGGTGTTGTTTCTAATGCAACTGCTACTACCACTTCCAATATTAATAATAATATTACTGCATCTCAAGAAGTAGTTGCTTAGGTTGACTGTTCAATAAGTATCATGTAAATAAAATTGTATAGATCTTTCATTAATCAGCTATCATCTATATTCAATTAACTTATTTGAGTTGGAAAAAAAAAAACTATTAGAGATGCTTATTACCTAGTTAATTTTTATGAGCAAATAATATTTTTGATAAAAAATTCAAAGATAAAGAAAAATGTCAAAAATATATGCGATTTGAGTGGATCGAACACTCGACCTTCAGATCTTCAGTCTGACGCTCTCCCAACTGAGCTAAAGCCGCTTTTATTGATGTTTTAATGGAGATTTTAAAAATATAAGATTAAATAACTTTAAGAAACCATTTCAAAAGGAGCCTTAAATAGGCAAGGGTAATCTTGAGAAACAGAGGTTATTTACGAAATTTGGAACCACAGAGAAAAGAAAAATAACCGCCAAAACAATTAAAACGCCAAACAAATATATGAATAACTTGCAAAAACAATTGGCTCTTAAGAAGTTTGAACAGGCAGCTTTGTTCTTAAGAGAAAACACACCTGAAGAAGAAGAAAATGATAGTTTTGGTGAGTTGCCCACTATTCAACAAAAGTCCCACATTAACAATGCTGCTGCTGGTACTTCTACACGCCAAATGGATGCGTCCACACTGCCCACTTGGAAAGATTTTTTTACAGACTCTTTCCGTTTCCAGGCAAGAGATTACGACTTCAAACTGTATTACCAGTTGCCTCAAGACGTTACCTGTGATGAAACCAAGACGTTCCCCATATTAGTGTTTCACCACGGTGCTGGGTCCTCAGGGTTGACTTTTGCCCAGTTGTGCAAAAAATTATATGCCCAGTTTAACAACCAGGTCGGTGTTTTGGTGTACGATGCAAGAGGACATGGTCAGACACAGTACTGTGGTGATAATTCCCAAAAACAACAAGATTTTTCACTAAAAGAGTTTGTTCAAGATGAGTTGACCATTTTGAATCATTTTTACAATAACATTGTAATTCCATATTTCAAAAAAAAAAATACAGAAAGGAATCTTGACAAAATTAAATTTTTACTAATAGGACACAGCCTTGGGGCTAGTATTGCCACTTCTTTAAATAGCTCAATTAATAATGAGGAAAATTTACATCTAACTGATTCATACAAAGATAAAATCATGGGCGTTGTTATGTTGGACATTGTAGAAGAGGCAGCCATTGCTGCACTTGCAAACATGGACCAATTCTTAGCAACAACTCCAAACATTTTCCCCAACGTAACCGAGGCCATAAACTGGCATATCAAACGAGGGATGCCTCGGAAAAAACCCAGTGCAGAGATATCCATACCCCCATTGTTCAAGAACAACAACAGCAACAGCAACGTTCAAAGAGTTACAGACTTGAAACAATTTGAAAAATATTGGGGGTCTTGGTTCACTGGATTGTCATCGAAATTCATTAATTTGAAAACAAATAAATTACTTATTATTGCTGGAAACGAACATTTAGATAAAGAATTGATTGTTGGACAGATGCAAGGGAAATACCAACTAGTGGTTTTCCACCAATCTGGTCATTTCATTCAAGAAGACTGTCCTTCAGAAACAGCCATAACAATATACGATTTTATACAAAGAAACGATACCAGATCAGCAGTGATAAAAAGTAATTGGGGTTCAGCAAGTACATAAAGTTATCTATAGAATCAATAAATTACTCAACAGTCATTATATCCAAGGTTTCCTTTGGATTTGGATTCTCATACTGTTCCACTATTTGATCAATCTTCTTGGAAGCCCAGGCAAATCTTGGACTGATCAAAAAAGGTCTCAAATCAAATCTATTGTCATCTGGAGAGTAGTTCTCTGCGTGGTAACTTGGTGTAGAAACTGTTTGCTTGTGTCTATTGACAGCATAAAAAAAGAAAAATTTCTTGACTTTGTCAGCAATTTCTCTTGGTGTAAGTTTTGGTGACCATTTGTGAAGTAATTTCAAATACATTGAATAAGGTCCACATTTATCCACTTTTCTTAAATAACCAAACACACCCAACTCGTCGTAGCTCATGCCCATATCAATTTCATCAGATTGCACATAATCTTTTGTAATTGGTTCTAGTTCGGCTGTTGGTGTCGCATCAAGAAATTCAACCAAAACCGGCAAATCAAACTCTTTGGCTGCATATCCAATAAAACTTTTCAAATCTCTCTTGGAGATGGATCCAATTGGATTAAGATCTGCAGATGAGCAATCGTATTTTGTCAAATACCCTCTTAAACACTCATCGACATTCGACGACCCCAAGACCAACAGCCCACCTGCGTTGTTGATCGATCTGACCCATGGTAAAAGTTGTGCAAATAAGTATGACAAAAGCATTCTCAGTCTAGCCTGGATGTTTTGCAATGCCAGGTTTTCTGTATTTGATCCTCCAAAAATTTTGAAAATCGGTTTCTTACCAGTGGTAACTTCAAATAATGAAACAATCGAGGAAACGACAGTGTCCATGTTCAAATCAACATGGTATGCACCAATTCTTTCAGACAGATCTTTAGCTCTTTTCCTTGTTTCTGCTGACGAGTTTTTAGTACCCATGTAACATGTGTAAAAAATCTTGTTACAAATCTCTTCTGGTTTACTTGGTACCCAATCATCTCCCATTTTACAAACTCTTTGACAATCTTTTAAAACTTGTGCGTTTCCATCATTGACAATCTCAAAATAAACAATTCTACACATGGAAAACACAATAGTAGCAGTAGCACACGAATCGATACCTCCGGAAAGAGGAATAAAATAACCGGTACCGTTACAACGTCTTAGATAATCCCATAACCAACAGGCAGGGCCCATAGAAATTTCTTCCTCCGGTGTATGGTATCTGACTTGTCTCTCTGGGGTAGGCGCCACGTTTGGATCAAATCTGTCGCTCATGACAGCCAACTCAGTGTCGACATGGACTCTTTGATACTTGAAAGTGGACAACGAGCTTTGCAAACCTCTGGACATCACCGCAGCTCTGTAAGATCTTACTTCTTCCAAATCCACTGTAGCCGTCACAACTTCAACGTCTTTCAACGAGAACTGCGATCCCTGGGCAACAACTCTACCATTAATGGCAATAAGTGCACACCCATCGTAGTACAGTCTGTCACCGTCACACCCTCTTTGGTTAGAGTACAAGTAAACACCACCACATTTTCTGGTAGCACCAATGATCAACTCCATTCTTCTATTCAATTTTCTCAATTCGTGATGAGACCCTGAAGAGTTTGTGAAAATTTCAACACCATCCAACGACATGGCGATGTGTGGGGATTGTGGTGTAAACAACTCTTCGCAAGTTTCAGCACCAATGCACGTATCCAAAGTGTTGATTACTGCGTCTCCAAAGGGAACAGAGTGCTGTTTTGTAATTTTCGAAATGATTGGTGGCAACACAAAGTCTTCCACAACAGTCGGTTTCATCCAAGGAGTAAAATATCTCATCTCTCTGTAGTTCCCATCGTTAGCTAACCATATTTTTGGTCTGATAAACAAAATCTTCCCATCTAAGGAAAGCATTCTACAATTGTAACGCACGTTTCTGTGCAAAACAGGCATACCGATATCCAACAGAATTCCAAACGTTTCTGGATTTTGAATTAGCGATGCGTACATCTCCCACGAGTGCAAGTACAAGTCGTCTTCTAGAAAATGGTCAAGACAGCCATAACCAGTGATTTCCAACTCTGGACCAACTCTCAACTTCGAGCCTTCTTCTTTGGCGATACGAATACTTTCTAAGATACGGTCTCTGTTTCCTTCAAAGTCCAAAGCCCATTGATTCAAATTACACGTCGATACTGTAATCAAGTGCGACATGTTCTTGTTTGTTTGTTTGTTTGTTTGTTGTCTTTGTTGCTATCTTTTTGAAGTCAGTCCGATTAGTCAGTTCTTGTTAAAGCTATAAATTTACCGACCCGAACAAATATTTTTTGTTTCTTCCGGATATAAAAATTATTGACACAAGGCTATAAAACAAACTCCAACACACCAACAACAGCAACCAAGGATGAGCTCTTTACTGGATAATTTAAACAAGATCAAGACTAAGATTGAGGGTACCGCCCCGGAGCCTGTTCAGCACGAAGACACTTTTTCTGCCGAGCAGTCTACGACCCCCGCATTGTTGAAGAGGGAGAAAACGAATGAGGGAGATCTTGAGGATGATGAGTTTGAAGACACCGATGTTTTGAGGGACACGCCTTCGAAACGAGTCAAGATTGATAATGACGGCGAGGTAAGCAAGGGCAGTGGTGTGAGTATTGCAAGTATAGTTTCGCAGCAGAATGGGCCCGGATTGAGTGGGACCCATTTGTCAACCAAGTTGTTGTTGGCCACAGAGTACATCCAAGACCGTGGAGAACCGGTTTCTATATTGCAAGTGGAGTCTTATTTGTCCTTGGATCCAGATAGTCCTGAGGCAAACAATGTGATCCAACTTTTGAAAAACATCAACAAGATCAAATTTGATGAAGAAAATCAAACGTTACAATACGTTTCTATCTACGATATACACACTGCAGAAGATCTTATTGAACTTCTAAGGAAACAGGTGACTTTTAAAGGAATAAGTGTTAAAGAGTTGAAAGATGGGTGGCCTAAATGTACTGAAGTATTAGATGATTTAGAGAAAAGAGGACGTGTTTTGGTTTTAAGAACCAAAAAGGATGGAACTGCAAGATTTGTTTGGTACAATAGTTACAAGATGCCTGAAAAGATCCGTTCTAATATTGTGAAAAGTTTAACCGAAGACAATCCAAGACCTTACCAGCAGTTCATCGGTGAAGATTTCCGTGACATGTGGGAAGATGTCAAATTACCAAGTAGAGCTGATATTCCGCGGAAATTGGACGATTTGGGATTAAAACCTGCATCTGTTGATCCAGCAAGTGTTATTAAGAAGGGTACGATCACTAGAGTTGAAGTTAAGAGAAGAAAACAAAGAAAATCAAAAATCACCAATACCCATATGACCGGATTGTTGAAAGATTACAGTGACAGGATGTAGAATCTGTCTTTTTTTTTTTTTAATATTTGAATATGTTCATGTTTACATATATATATATATATATAACTTACCAGTTATATGTTTCTTGTAATCTTTTTTGTAAATGTTGCAAAGCAGTAATGGCAGGTTTATCTTTGTCTTGATTGGCAATAGTTCTTTCCGGAATCATTTTACTTGGAATAGGATCTAAGGTCGTGTCATTCTCAGGATGGACAAAAAAAACAATACTGTATCTATCACTGTTTCTTGTTTCGTTTGGTGAAAACTTAACTCTGTGGACTGTGCTTTTCAACAAGTCGTTTGTCCAGTAATTTAGTAAATCACCAAAATTGACAACAAGCGGTGGAGCCATATTTGGATATTTACTTTCGATAAATGGAACTTTGATCCATTCATCGTTTTCGATATTCAATTCCAAACCTTCTTGACCCTTTTGTTGGAAAAGTAGAGTCATTGCACCATAATCTGTATGAGCACCTGCTCTGATATCGTCAGAATCACTTTTAGGAGCAGACGTAGTATCATTTCTAATCAGTGGATATCTCAACATTCTGAATGCAGTTCCGTTTGGAACATCTTTACGCATCTTATCAACAAAGAAATTTTCATTTTCAACTTGTAAAGATTTGGTAATCAATTTCATAATTTCAATAGCAATACTGTACAACTTACACATCAACGTTGAGATTTGTGGTGTATATTGTTGGAAAAACACTGGAGTTGATTGAGCTCTCTCGTCAATACCAGATGTTTCATCATTTTTTGACAACCCATAGTATTTCTCATACGGTTGGTTGAATTCTCCAGTTTTGAAATTTGCACTACTAAAGTTATAAGCTTCTTTGAAATCTTTTGATTTTTTTGGATCCAACTGTTCACTGTTGTAATGAGAATAGCCAATGTTTGTTTTTGGATCTATCGAATGTTGTAATTTGACTTGTTCAGGAACAGTTGTGAAAAAATTTTTAGAAATGTCAAATATTTCATCAACGCTTTCTTGCGAGATTCCATGTCCATCAATAAACAAGAACCCTTGCTCGGTAGAAGCCTTTAGCAGTTCTTCTAAGAGAAAAGCGTCTGGGGTCAAGCTGATATCAATGACTTTCAATGGATTGCTCATTTCTTGAGGTGTTGGTTTTATTTTTCCTTATCTCTTATACTGTATGATAACGAATTCCGGTATTAAAAAATAAAAATGAATAAAAAAAAAAACGACTCAATTTTATTCCAACAAGAGTGAGAACGAGAATGAAAAAAAAAACAGCCGCTTTATAAAGCAATTCTAACAAGAAAAAAGACAAAAAAATAAACCTGTTGTTGATATAATAAATTACTATATTTAAACTAATTAAAATTAAATTTTTTGACCTCTTCAGTAGATCTTAAAACATATATGTATTAATTAGGCAGAGAGGGAACAACAAATTATGTGTTGCAAATATTTCAAAGCTTTTTTCGAATATACATATATTGTATATTCGCCGTTAATATAAAATAATTATAATAAACTCAAAAACGTATTTGATTAATTATGACTATATAAAAAGTATCTCAATATTATTCAAGCCATGTTTACATTTGTTTATTTCAGCACTTTTTTCCAATTGTTTTCAATTATTTTCAACTATTTTCAACTATTTTCAACTATTTTCAATTATTTTTAATTATTTTTAATTATTTTTAATTATTAGAAAAAAAAATAACATCAAAATCTGATTCGACCCGCACATGTGTTGTTGTGCTTTTTTTACTTAGCACAATTTTGGTGGCGCCACAATGTATATATTTGCATTGCTGTCTTTGCTATTTTGAGATACTTTTCAAGGGCAATAGAAATAAAAAACAATGCACAATTAATTTATAAAATAAGTGAGTTAATAGAAGTTTGTGTACAAACTCTTCTTGGGATACTTTCCATTCTGTTAGGGTTGAAAAAAAATCAAGCAGCCAATTATCCAAATGGTGTTAAGGAGAAAAGGAAAGAGTAAAAGACTTTAAATTGTTGAAAACATGCTAGAAAACAACAAAGATGTTATTTAATACACAAATTGACTTCAAAAAAAAGACAGCTCCCCTATTCTATTGGCTCAATCAATAGTAAAATTTATAATCGTAATCATAAAAAATGTCTGTTTGTTTAAAGTGTTCTTATGAAAGTTAACTATGCACAGAGAATCAAGGGTGCAGATATCAAAACCTGGAAAGTGTTATTATTTCATGATATACCAAAATTATAATTGGATCAGGCGCTTACAAGAACCAGCGAAAACACTAAAAAATAGATCTACATTTTCTTGTATAATTCAGGTGTTAACTTTGAAAATAGATAAAAGATTGAGCAATCTCTAAAAGAGTTAATCCATGTCACAACTCTCTTACTTGTTCCTGTGACATATACAATAAACTGGTGACAGTTATCACTTTTTTTTTTCCCAGAAAGTTTATCTTTTGATTAAACGAAATGCATGTTGTAAAGATTGGTAATTACTCTTATCTTTACAGTAAACCAACTTGAAAAGTTGGATATTGTCTCAAACATAAGAGTTCAGATCAGGTTCCCAAACAAGCAAATCTTTGAAAACATCTTCAACACTACAAATAAAATCAAAAAGCAAAGTCCATAAGAGACATCGAGAAGAAGAAAAAGCTACTGCTAATAAGGATTTAGTGATGTGTATAGAATGATTCCCATTTCTTATATACTTAAGCATTCATCATCTTTTATAATAAAACACAAATAACAAATTACAAATTATTTTTTTTTGTTTACTTTTTTTTTTCATATTTTGAACTTGCAACTTGGAAAGTTCACGTAACCTGGAAAGGAAAAACTGGTATGCCAAGATAAACAAATAAAATAGAAGTAGAGATTATTGAAAAGACAAAATTGATAGATTAGATAATACGTTACGCATTAGTATTTGTTTTTTTACTGAATTAAAACAGGCATTAAAGGGGTATTCACGTATTTTGAATTGCCACATCCTTGTCAAGAAATGGACTTCAGACCTTCTTTCTTTGTTACACCTATAAGCACCTCTATCTTAACATCCCAGTGAACCACGTTTTTTTTTTTTCTTCTTGCATAAGATTTGTTTAAATTTGAATCTTGCTATCTTCTTCACGGAAAGAGTTTTATTAATGGGCTAGATATATATTTCCCGTCTAGCTTCGAATGTATTTGAAGATCGTAAAAACGCAAAGCTCAAAATGCTAACGATTTGTGATAAATTTTTTTTTTTTTTTAAGCTGTAGAGCCAGCATAGTGTTGTTTTTTTCTTTTTTTCCTTTGGTTTTGGTTGTCATTTTAGTTAAGCTCGTACTTTGATAGTAGCAAAATATAATGCTTTAATAAAAATCTTTCTTATCAAAGTACAGTTAGAAAGAGTTGATAAATCAATAGATGTTAAATAATTAATGAAGAAACTTTAGTCCGAAGTTTCATTACATGTATCGGATCCCTATAATAACATGTTTTAGCAGCATGAGAAGTCTTGGCAGAAACGTTAAAAATTACCAGCATCTATATTATTAAAAACCCTGAAATAAAACTTGTCATTTTCCTTGTTTTTGAGTTAGGTCTAGAAACTATGTAAAAACCATCCTTTTTTGTTTTTTCTTTCTTTCTTTCTTTGACAACTTGTTTAAAATATTAATCTTTTGTTGCAAAGCAAACTTGATTGACTCACTTATACATTTGATTTTCCAACTGTTTGCTTAGTGGTTTTTACATCAATCCCTTTGTACTTCACTCAGTTTACCTTTTCCTTTAAAATAATCCAATAATAATGTTTAAAAAAAACAGTCAATTTTCGTTTGTTTTACATGTTATTACTAAAAAAATTTTCAGTGTAAAAAGAAAATGGTAAGCTCAAAGTATAACTATATATATATATATATATGCAGGTGACACAGCTAGGATAACGGCGCGATGCGCGCGCGCGCGAGATAATTTGCTTTTTTATTTTTTTTTGCTTGCCTTTTTGCCTTGTGTGTGTGTGTGTGTGTGTCACAAAAGGAATCTTTTCATCTTCTGAGCAATTAATTAAATACTTAAAATAGCATGTGTTACCCTGCTCGGTAGAGATTTTTTTTACTTTACACAAAGAGAGTGACACCAACAACATAAACAACTCAATATATATATTAGTTTTAGTTTACGTATATATATATAAAAACTATATACATTTGAGAAGAAAGAAAAGAAAGATGGCATAACTCCAATGTTATACAACTGATGGTATATCAAACTGCTTGATTATAAAAACTCCTGGTTATTGCAGCTTCTTATAAAAGATATTCAAATACTTACTTTGTATAAATATACATTTTTTTTTTGCATGCTAATAATCTTAAAAGGTGCAACACTCACACATCTAAACACTTCTAATAGTGGAAGCTCTCGATCAACAAAAAGAAGTCAAACAAAACACTGAAAGAGATACATTTTTTTATATAACAATCCAACACAAAATATAAAGTAAGTTAAAAAAAAACAAAAAAAAAAACTTTAACCTCATTTTTCAAACTCTTTGTATCATTTGCTAACAACATAATTTGTCAATTAAAAACATAATCATGAAATTAAAATTACAAAAGTGAATTGCTTTGTATTGAAAAATAAGAAAAAAAAAAAAAGAGAAAAAAAAACAAAAAAACTTATTTTGTATATAAACAACCAACCAAAGCTCACTTTTTGAAGAAGTAAAAAAAATTGATATTTTAAAACATTCAACATTTCAATTGAATCATATCTCTTATTGAAAGATTCATTGTTATATCTTACAACTCAAGTAGGTGTCTTGTACAGAGAACGAGAAGAAATTTTTTTTTTTTTTTTTTGGTTTTTTTTTCTTTTTTCTCTCTTTTTATTTTTGTGGGTTCCCCGGTTTTTTTTTTTTTTTTGAAGTCTTTCGGCTTTGTTTGTTAGATTTGTGTTTGCTTAACCATTTTTAATCTAATTTTAATAAATTTGAAGATGTAAGTGTTATCTTCTTGAGCATAGTTCGTGTGGGATTGGTATGTATGAGTGTGTGCGTGGTGTTAGGTAAATATATGGTTGTATGTCTGTGTGAGTGTGGTTGCTTGTTACAATGTGTGCGCAGTGGGTTCACTCTTTTGAAAAGTGGTAGTATTTTTCATGGTGACGTAGTTTACTTATTACCACTACTATTGCTACTCTGTTTTCTTTGTAAGGTATGTGTTTAATCATTTATCTTTTTCAGAGCGTATTATTTGTCTATCATACTAAAAAAAACAAAAGAAAAAAAACCCCCAAAAAAACATTGGTACTAACAAAAACCACTCATATTCAATTTTGAACTGCTATGCCGCTGTTATACAAAAAAGAAGACCGTAATGTCGATCGTAATGACATGGACTTGAGCGATGTTGCTGTCGTTGCTGCTGCCACTACTACGAACACCTCCCATTCTACTAACAGAAGAGAATACGTATCTCCCTCTTCGGATGATTTAGAAAAATTATCCGATGATAAGAATCACGTGATAGATGATGATGTTAAAAGTGACACCACCTCTAACAATGCTGATAACGATGCCACCTATTGGAGTAGAATCTACAACGCGTTGAATGTTGAAACTATTGGTATTTCCCCAATTGCCGAGTCGCAAAAGTTTGATTCTTCAATGGCCAACATTATTACTATGTGGTTCAGTGCCAATCTTGGTGTGGCTGCTCTATCTCTTGGAACACTTGGTCCTATTTTATTTGGTTTGGATTTTAAGACCTGTGTTTTGTGTATTGTTTTTTTCAATTTGGTCAGTTGTATTCCTGTTGCCTTTTTCTCTGTGTTTGGTTCAAGACTTGGTTTAAGACAAATGGTTTTAACAAGATTTCTTGGTGGGAACTTAACAGGTAGATTTTTCAGTTTACTGAATATGGTTGCTTGTGTTGGGTGGACTGCCATTAACACTGTTGCAGCTGCTCAGATCTTGGCAATGGTCAACAAACCACACAATTGTCCACCGTGGGCAGGTTGTTTGATTTTGTTGGGAAGCACAGTTATCATTACTTTTATGGGATATCGTGTTGTTCATTTGTATGAAAAGTGGGCATGGATTCCATGCTTAACTGTTTATCTTGTTTTGATTGCTTGTTTGAAAAAATCTGGTAATTTTTCGAATGGGACTATGTCAAGTAGTAGAGAAACAAATGTTGGGAACGCTTTATCATTTGGTGCAACGATTTTCTCGTTCTGTGCAGGTTGGGCTCCATATGCTGCAGATTTTACAGTTTACATGCCTAAGACAGTTAACAAATGGAAAATTTTTATTGGTGTTGCATGTGGGTTGTTTTTTTCATTAACGTTTACTTTGATTCTAGGTAGTGCCGTTGCGATATCTCTTTTCAATAGTCCAACATGGACCAAATTCCATGACGAACATGCATTTGGTGGGTTGATCTATGCCATCCTTGTTGACCACTCTTTGCATGGGTTTGGTCAGTTTTGTTGTGTGATTCTTGCCATGACCACAGTGGCTACAAATACTCCCAACATGTACTCGATATCTCTTTGTGCCCAGGCTTTATGGGAACCGTTGGCAAAGATCCCAAGACCAGTGTGTACTTTGGTTGGTTGCGGTATCACATTGGCAATTTCGATATGCGCTTATTACAAATTCATGACATTTATGTCGAATATGATGGATGCTATTGGTTATTTTATTGGGATTTATCTAGGTATTACAATTACTGATTTTGTTGTTTTCCAAAAATGTAAATTATCAAATATCAAAGTGCAAAATTGGAATAACTGGAATCAATTGCCTATTGGCGTTGCCGGTTTGTGCGCAGTTTTCACCGGTGCAGTAGGTGTAGCCATGGGAATGAACCAATCTTACTGGACAGGCCAAATTTCCCGTAAAATCGGAGGACACGGAGGTGATATTGGTTGGGAACTTGGTTTCTGTTTTGCTGCCATTATGTATTTGGCCGTAAGACCACTTGAAAAGAGATATATTGGTCGTTGATCTATAAACACAGATATATATATATACATAAATATGAAAAAAAAAACACTTGTGAGATTTCCATTTTGTTACAAAAAATTAACCACCGTAGACTCCCTTAAAAGATTTTCTAATCTGCTGATACGAGTATTGAGAATATAAATTCAATTGTAGTAGAATTCTACTCTTTTCAGGACTCAAATATCCACCGGCAATACAGTTGGTTGTGTTCAACGGAACGTTTGCCATTGGAACCATACCGTCCAAAGATCTCTTGGAATACACCACAGGCAAGGACAAGGTGGATAGGTACTCGTTGACTTTATCTGGCAGAGAACCGGCACCCATTGTAGCAATAACCAAACCTTTGTAGTGTGGAATAATCAAATTGATCAAATCCACATCAAATGACTGATGAGCATACAAAATAGCCACAGGTGGTAAAACTTGTTTCTTAGGATCAACAGTATTGAAATCAATGTTCAATTTAAATTTCGATGCACCAAGAGGTTTACATGGTGGATAGTAATAATGGATCTCATCGTTAACAAAATTCCCCAAGTAACCTTGTCTGACATTGAAAGAATCTAGAGAGTTCGCATTGGTTTTTGTAATGTAGAAACCAGCACTAATTTGATCGTTTAAAGACACCAAAACCCCTCTTCCTCTGGAAGCTTTGCTCGAAGCAATACAGATGGCTTGGTACAGATTCATTGTCCCATCGAAACCCAAACTCGATGAGGGTCTCATAGACCCAACAAACACAATTGGAACGTTTCCCGTGTCAATAGTGTTTTCAATGAAAAATGCAGATTCAGAAAGAGTATCGGTACCGTGAGTGATGATCAAACCGTCGTATTTTTGAATATCCATAGAAACACATTGATAAACCTGTAACAAAGTTTCTTCATTGATTTCTTTAGAATCAACATTACAAAGCTGCTCGTAGGCAATTTCACATATTCCTGAAATATCCGGAATACTTTCTAGTAGCTCTTGAATAGTCAAATCAACAGTGTAACCTGCAGTTTGAGAAGCGCTGGCCCCTCTGGACGCAATGGTTCCACCGGTCCCAATGATTTTGATTCTTGGCAGCTTGTGTTTCTTGCTTTGCAAAAAATCAAACTCTTTGGTCTTATCAGAAATCTTGCTAACACATCCAATCTTGGTATGTTCATCACCGGCTGTAGATTCTGCAAGATCCACTTCGCTTGGTGAAAGCACGAATTTCGACTTTTCAGCGTCTTCACAGATAGTAGTGATTTCCATGTATCCCATCGCAATATCAATTTCTTGGTCGATGATTTTTGTCCTATTTGGTTTAAAACTTCAAAAGGTCATCTCTTCAAAGTGAATAAAATGAATGACTTTCCCCAGTCAAACGGTTTTATTATAATAATTTCTTTTTTAGTCGTTAAAAATTCGGGTAAATTGTGTAAATATGGCAATTAACAGAGAAAGAGAGAGACAAATTATACAAATGTACATATAATAATGACAGCAGCAGCTCACCATAGGGGCTTGATATCTTCCCAGTTGTGCAGTTTTCTTCTGTTCCAGTAGCCCTTGCTTCCAGTGATGAACGTCCACGTGTGCTTTGAGGCGTCTTCTTGTGAATCGTTTGTGGTTGTTGTTCTTGTTGCTGTGGTGGTGTTGTTGTTCACGATCTTTTTGGTGAAAAAGTGTGGTTTGTAGTCTTTCTTCAATTCCCTTCTTTCTCTTTGTTCCTGTTCAAGTCTTTGTTTTGCACTTTCTGCACCATCGATGTCTCCATTTTCGTAACTTCTTAGATCAGGTCTCAATCTGGAATCTGTTGGTGGTAAGAATCCTTTTTCCAATGAAGTTATTTCGTTTAGATTTGCTGTAAACTTAGTAAATCCATATTTTTTTTCAGGATTCGGTACTAAGTCACCACATTCCCAGATCAATTTATTTGCTGGCATTAGCTTCAAAGATTTTGTCCAAGTTCCTTGTATTTCACCAATTTTTTCAAATTTATTATTATGAGTATTATGAGTATTATTATTATCATTATTATTATTTGTTGTTGTCATTGGTTTGTATAAATTACAATTGACATCTTCTGATCTACCTTTGAAGAATCCACCTGTTGACTTGAAATCACATGAACTTTTCCATTTAGTTTCCATGCAGTGAACTTCAAACAATCCCATTGGTTCCACGAATTTTTCTCCTGCAATGATGTTTTTCAAAATTGTTGTTGGTGTAGTCCATTGATAAGTTTCCAAGATTTTTCCTGAGACGTTGTCGATAAATCTTAAATGGAAGATCCCAATGTTGTTGAATTCAATTGATTTCCCCCAAAATTTTTGTGAAGGTTTTAATATGTAGTCTATTTCCCAGTTGTATCTACTCTTTGCATGCAGAGCAAAAACTTGATAAGGTTTGTGTTCAACTTTTTCTGCAATGAATTTAAAACCCAAATCGTCTCTACACAGTTCATAAGTTTCAGTTAAGAGTGGAGAAAACGGTTTTCTAGAGCATCTCGTTTTAGTTCTTTGTAATGAAAGATTCGATATAGCAAATGCAGTCACATATGCCAATCTTTCTAATTGTGTAGTTGCCGGAAAACATTTATTCAAAAGTTTTGCATATTCAAATGATTCAGCCATGTATTGTAAGATTGTAATTGGTTCATTGGAAGCCACTGGCATTGAAATCGATGTTAAATCTTTACCAACATTTTTACGTAGAAAGGATAACAATGTTGGTGGACTTGTTGTACTTTGCATGATATCATTTCTTCTTTTGACAAATGGTGGGTTTTCAGAAGCCACAGGCCACATATCATTTTCAGAAACAACCACATCAATATCTGGTGAACTACTAGGAACAACTTTGCTATCAGCCACAGTTTCGAGATCTTGAGAGTCTCCAGCCAAGACGTCATCGTGTTTGATCAGAATGACTCCTGGAATTTTATCGTTTGCGTCGTAGTATTCAGCATTACTCATAACACTAATGGTTTCGTCCTCTCCATTGCCATTGCTTTTAGTACTTGCAATGCTAACTCTTCTCATAGAAGTTGAAGAAGAGTGTGGCAAAAAATGTTTTTTCAATTCATTTGTTAATTTTTTAACATCTTTTACAATCGAATGTCTCTTTGATTTATTTTCAATTGTAATCAAGTTATTTAATTTTTCATCGATTTTTTGTATTTTCAGTAATACCGTTTCGTTATCAATTGAATTGGCTTCAATCTTTTTATTATCATTATTATTATTATTACTGTGATTATTGTTAATTTCTCTAGTGGCAACTGTATTAGAAACAGGAGGGTATTGTAATCTTGCTTTTGAAAGAGCTTCACACCAAATTTTCCATTCTAATAGAGTGTATGCTTTGATATACCATAATTCAAAACCTGAATCCAATACAATCAATTTTTTAGATTCATCACCAGATATAACACATAGTTTAACAACAACTTCACCTCTTGAAATTCCTTGTAGAGCTTCATTCACATAATAAGATAGTGTTCCATCTTTATAATCTATTTTAAAAAATCTTTTGGTAAAACCTTGTAATTTTTTTCTTCTTTTTTTCAACATATACCCTTGGAAATATCTTTTATTATTTGTATAATATGGTTTTGATGAAAGATGATGATGATGATGACTTTGAGTGGTAGAAGAGGATGAAGTAGCAATTGATGGTGTATTAGTATCAATGGATGATATTGTTTGAGAAGTAGTGCCAACACTGCTAATACTGTGTGATTTATTTTTAGTAATAATGGTTTTGGTGGCAGAAACAGGAACAGAAACAGGAGCAGGAACAGGAACAGGAACATCTTCCTTTTCAGAGTGCACACTGGAAGTACTGCTACTACTATTACTACTGCTACTACCATTTCCACAATCGATATATTTTGCTACAGCACACATACTACTACTACTGTTATTATTATTATTATTGTTGTTATTAGTATTTCCCAGTTTCTTCTCTGATGGTTCAACAAGAGTTGTAGTACAACTAAACAAAACCCTATTTTTCTTATTGCAATGCTTATTATTGAACACAAATGCCAGATATATAGGTTGGTTTTGTAAGTTATTAGCAATAGTGAATTGGTTAGTATCCAATTCAACAAAATCTTCAAACATTGAGTTTTCTCTAAATCTATTTTTATATTTCTTCAATTCAACAAGTCCATTTTGAACAAGTTTTTCATTAATATCTATGCTACTGCTAGAGGAATTCGCTGTTGTTGTTGTTGTTGTTTTTTTTTCATAGACACTGAAATCAATGCTTTTCTTTGTTGGTTTCAATTGCCAAGATATTTTGACACAAGACGGATTGACATCTATACCATTACTCGATTCAATGATAGCATTGTTGTAGAGAGATGGTGATAATTTGATCCATTTTATCACAAACGATTTACTCTGTATATCGATGTTTTCCATGGTCTCCAGCAGGGGGGGATGTGTTTCTTGGGGGGTTTCCTTGTTTAAATCTATAAAATATTAACAATTCTTGCCAAGTTAGTGTGTTGATAAATTGAGATCTCACTTTATGGTTTTTTCCACAAAGAACAAGGAAAAACAACAAAAAAAATTTTTTTTTTTTATAGAGGAACGTGGAATAAGCAAAGATATTGTTATAATATACAACTAAATACAGAGTATGAGAGAGAATAGAATAGAATAGATTACAGATTAGTTAAGAATAGCGTATTGCATTGAGTGTTATATATAGTATCAAACAATAATTGTCTTGTCTTGTCTTGTCTTTTTGGTAAGTAGTAGGTGCTGTTGTCTATAATTAGCCTTCTTGTTTCTATTAATAAGACCACAACAACAACAACAACAAAGAAAGATAAGACAAGACAATGGAAAACCCACATGAAAACATACAGACCAAGATTCTTTCTCGTATAATCAACAACATGGAAAGACTCAATAGCAGTGTTTTGAGTGTCAATAGCGAACTGATCAATACAAACAAGAATCTAAACTCGTTGAAAAATCTAGGTGATCTATTAAACAACTATCACAACAACGTGCAATACAACTTGGAAGTCAGTAACAACAAACAGAAACCTTTATAGCACTAGGGCATATGCATTATCATATATATACATATATATACACAAAATATACACAGTTTTTAATATCTTAAATTGTTTTTTTATTATTATTTTTTTTAATCAGTATACAATATTATTATCACTCAGAAGTAAGTAACTTTTCACTCGATGTGATCTTCCATCGATCAGTTAGTTCCTGGTAATAAACCAAATCTTTTCTTCAAAGTGATTCTTTCTCTTGAAAATTTATCATCTGGGGAAAATCTGGCAGGATGGGCAGATTTGGTGATTTCATTGGTATCAGTGGTTTTTTTCAAAGTATAAACTCTTTTGTTATCTTTATCCAAAGTGAACATCAAATGCATCTTGTGTGTATAGAGTTATTGTTGGTTTTCTGGCTATGGTTTTCTTTATTAACTTCAATTGCAAGGCAACATTAAAAACATCGTCAACTCTCTTTCTCGCTAACAGAAAAAGAAAAGTTTCAATGAAAGAGAGACAGAGAGAGAGAGACAGAGAAACGGGAAAACGTCAACGAACAGTGCTTTCAAATTAACCGAACTGAGAAAGATGATGATGATGATGATAATGATAAAGTCGTAGAGGAGTGTATAAAATTATACAGAGAAACACAGGATATACAACGTGTAGAGTCAATGGGAGATCCTTTTGCTAATTTACTTACAAATTTTAAAAAGAACTCAATTAGTTCTAAAATTAAGGAGGCCAAAGAGGTCGAAGAGGTCAATGAGGTCAAAAAAGTCAATGAAGTACGAAAAGTTTCAAAAGTTGATGGAATATTACAACCAGTCAAAAAAAACAACACTGCCACCACTCCAAAACAGATAATACCTACTTCAAATAGTGACGACTGGAGTGATTTGTTTGGTTGTGAAAGTCCGGTGCAAGTGGTCGAGAAAGAAGCAACAACAAGTCCACAGAGTATACCATCTGTTGTGAAAAATTATTCTCCTTCTACAAACGATCTTTTTGACAACCCATTTGACAATCCGTTTGAACAAGACGTAAACGGAAAAGTCGAAGTAAAAGTCGAATCCTCTTCTTTAGCAGAGCTTTCTTCCAATGACGTGTCCTTGCTGGATCTCTCCATTTCAGATTCTCAATCTCAATCCACTTCCAAGACATCACTCACTGAACTGGAAAAAATCTCATATAAAGACTACAATACTCAAGGTAGAACACTGTATTTACAAGGAGATTTCGCCAATTCCGTTGAAAAATACTACCTTTCATTGCATTCATTACCATCACAGCATCCTCTAACAATAACAGCACGATCCAATATTATAACTGTATTGTTTAAAATTGGACAATTTAACGAAGCAATGCACGAGATCGACACAGTATTGAAACAGTTTCCCCAGGATTTCAACACAACCTCTTTTGAAGAAAACGAAGT
Organism: Hanseniaspora taiwanica (nom. inval.); assembly: GCA_030580555.1. Lineage (NCBI taxonomy): Eukaryota > Fungi > Ascomycota > Saccharomycetes > Saccharomycodales > Saccharomycodaceae > Hanseniaspora > Hanseniaspora taiwanica (nom. inval.). The sequence continues at coordinate 13,164 of JAKTSY010000026.1, read as the reverse complement.
CAATTATAAAGATCTCTTTGGAAAGATTATGTTCAAAAAAATTGAAATCCTTGAACAAATGGATAAATACGAACAGAGTTTAGCTTGTATTAAAAATTTGATTGCACTAGGAATATTCACTAATAAAATTATACAAACCAAACAAAGACTAGAAAAGTTCATCACACCTGTGTCTACCACTGCTCAAAGAAAACCAAGTATTCCAGAAAGAAAAACACCAAGACCTGCTGCTGAGTTGCCCCCGCAACAAAGAGAATATGATGATGGTGAGGAAGAATTCAAGTATCACGATATTGTAGAAACAGAAATTTCAAAATGGAGTTCTTGTCACGAATTAGACCTAAGATACTTGCTCGCCAATCTTCACAAAGTGTTAAAATTCAATAATTGGATACAAGTATCTGAACAAGACCTTATTATACCGAAAAAATGTAAAATTCAATACTTGAAAGCAATTTCAAAGACTCATCCAGATAAAATAAACAAAAAAACCACATCGTTACAAGATCAAATGTTAGCTTCAAATATTTTCATTATTTTAAATAAAGCATGGGATTCTTTCAAATTAGAAAATAATATATAAATAGAAAAAAAAAAAGAGATAAAATATTTAAATGCTATATTTTTTATTGTACAAACCAAGAGCTTTAATTGAAAATAAATATCTATAACTTGGATACTCAATGGCACAAGAATGATTGAAAACACCTTCGATATCTTCAAAAGCCCATCTACCAGTTGGTTCTTGTCTTGAAATTAAAAATGCAATACCAGCATCTATAATATCTCTGTTTGGATAATCACCAAGTAACAACCCGATCAATACCCAAGCAGTTTGGACCGTTAAACTTTGTTCTGTTTCCACATAATGATGTAATTCACTAGATTTCATAGATTCACTCCAACCACCATCTGGTCTTTGTTTTGAAACAAAAAAATCACATCCTTTACGTACATATTCACTATTTTGATATGTTTCACCAACTGTACTAAATGCCTCCAACGCAAACATCCCAGCATATGTGAAACACACACCCCAACATCCATACCATTTACCTTCAGAATCTTGTGCCTTCTTGATATAATCAATCGCAATCTTAATTCTTTGAGAAATTTCATCTTTCTTATAATCATAATGTTTATTAAAATATGTCAATCCCAGTACAGATGAATCTGTACATTCAACATATGGGAATTCAACCATAATGTTACCAAACACTTCAGCAGGATTCAATTGTTCCAAAATCAATGGTGCCTTGATTTTCTCATAAGTACTAAATGACCCATATTCAAAACTGCCAACATTTTGTAATTGAAATAAAACATCAACTGCATCATATAAACTTTCATCACTAATCATATCATGCAGGTGTTTGAAAACCGGTGATCTCTTGACCATTATAATAGCTTTCATCGCCTCGGATGTACAATCAGCAACTGTGTACCCCTGAGTCTTTGTAGAAAACGGCCATGCACCCTTTCTTTTATCTCTAAAAGAACCCTCTACACAATCAGTGTCAAACTGAGATCTAACCAAGAACTTGTACGAATTCTCAATATAAGCTGCATACTGTGGAAGTTCTGCCAAACCGGTCATAAAAAAATATTGAACAAAAAAAGCTGCATCCCAAACTTGAACCCCATTTGTCCCCATAACACACATTCCTTGGGGTCCATGAAATAGAACTTCATCCCAACCTTTCATCAGGTTTAAATAAGCATCGCTATGACGTCCTTCTTCAATCATTGTCACAATACAAACAAATGCAAAACTCACTGGTGCAATTGACAAATCCCCTGTATTTAGTAAATCCTTCTTTATTAGCTCATAACTGTAGGAATTAGCCTTGTTCAATAACCAATTCGGTCTCAAGTAATCTCCATAAAACACAATGCATTTATTCATAAAATCTAAAAGCTTAGTATGTGGATAATAAAGATCAACACCACAAATTCTATTTCTTTTTATTTTGAAATTAATCGATTCGTATGGTTTTGTATATATTTCAGATCTGATCTCTTTCAAAAGAGGTGTTAGTTCCATTTGAAATTTCTTTGACGACAGATACCCAACTGGTAAATAAATACTTCTTGTATGAACCCACCATCTTCCTGGATGCATAGGGAAAGAATATGGCATCAACCATAATTCCGGAGGTGCAGGATTAACACCTTCCCACGCAAACAAATTCAAAAGAGCAAGATAAATTTTCCCCCAATGTGGAGAACCAATTGCACCACCCAACTTGTGTAATTTTGTTCTACCTCTAACACAAACCTCATGATCTGCAGGAAGACCCAATAATCTCAAAGATACATAATTCAATGCTGTTCCTAGACACGTGGATTTGTCAACAGAATGCAAACCCCAGCCACCGTCTACAGGATGTGCTGTATTAACAATGTATCTGATCAATTCAACTCTTGTTGGTTCGGGAATAGGTATACCAGCAATGTACATAGTGACAATGTAACCCACAGTTAAAAACATTGGGCCTTTGTACTGGCAGGGAAAAGTCCCAGAATTAGGATCCTGTAATAACTTGAAATAGTTGGCACCTCTGTGCAATGCATCTTCAGCAGTCTCTGCTTTCTTTGAGTAATCTGGACCTTCGGGCAAATGTGACTGCATTTCTCCAGTTCTCAAAAGATCTTGCACAAATGTGGATTGTGCAGTCTTTGAAGCTTCTTCAGCCGTCACGTATTCCCATTTTTGGCTTCCCAATTCACAGGTTTTCAGTCTCCATAGTTTTGGATCTGTCTTGGGTAATCCAAGAGAGTCCGAGTACAATGTTGTATCCATGTTGTAAATTATTCAATGGTTTTTTTTTCTTTTGATTTTCTGGGTTTTTTGGTTGCTTTATTATTTGATTGATCCCTTAATGATTGTCAATGTATATATACAAATTAATATAACAAACATATCTCATTACACTTTTGAAAAAAAATCACGTCAGTTTTTTCTTTAATTAGGATAATCACTGCAACAGTTGTTGATTCCCGTTTGATTTCAGTTTCTTTTTTTTCTCTCTCTGATTTTCATGCTCGTTAAGAAATTTCGTTTAAACGGTTAAAGCGTACCGGCTCTAATAATGGACATGGACATGAGTATTAGGAGACGTCTCATACCAGAATCATGAATCGCGGTGGTGATGTTAATGGGATAGCAGCTTTTGTCAGGAAGAGGCACTTTCTGTGGATGTATCCACTAATATTTGTGTTTGGAGTTGTTGTGAACATTTTGTTTCCCAAAGAGACATTACAGAAACAAATCGGGAAACATTATTTCCTGAGATCGGGAAATATTTTTAATGTTGTGTTTGCATACAATGGGAACAAGATTTTTGACTCAATACTTGCGATAATTGCACTGCTGAAACTTTACCATATAAGACAGAGTGCTTCGGTGCAATACTTGCCCACACAAGCAAATGTCCAAGTAAACTCTGCAGAGCAGAGCAAAAGGCGTTTACTCCTGGTCGTTAAAGAGTACTTGTGTAAGTTTGGGCTCAAGTATTTCACTCTTTACCTGGTGTTCTTGTTGATCGACCATGTTTTCCTATGGACCGGTGGAGTCTGTACTGTTGACGATGCAATTTCAGATGCATTGTTGTGTAAAAAACTGGGAGGCACATGGGATGGGGGTTTTGATATTAGTGGACATTTTTGTTTTATCACAAATATCAGTTTGATCATTTGGTGTGAAATCAGTCGATTCCCGTACGATGAATTGTGTGTATGGAACACCTACAGAAAAACTATATTGTTTCCTGTGCTTATAATATGGTCTGTTATTCTGTGCATCACTTCTGTATTTTACCACACAATATTGGAGAAATTTCTGGGGTGTGTATTGGGATTTTCATGTCCTTACGTTATCTACATTTTGGGTCAGCGTTTCCTTTATTAAAAGGCGTAGTCATACACGGAAACGTTTTTTCCTACTATGCAGTCGAACTTGTCAATTTCCAACTCTATTTGATCTCCATTTTGAGTGTACTGCAAAAATCTAGCGTGCTCATCAAGATGATAATTTGTAATGTTTGTATCTTTAAGATAGGTCACAATGTAATTGTATCTGTCTGCAGCTTTTAAAAGTATACTGTGGATGAACTGGCCCCAAATTTGTATGTCCTGTTTTGTCTTTAGAGAGTTGTTGAAGTAGTGTGTGTGTAAATATTCTAAATCTTCAATCAGTGTAGTTGGTATGGTGTTTTCAAAGATAGACCAATTACTAGCATCACTTTCCTTCTTCATTAACATGTACAAAGGTTTTTTAAACTGACTTTTCAAGGTGTCAAAAACATCAAACCGCAAACCGAGCATCGCATGTTTATCTACAGGATCGACAAGAGGAAAACACGTCAACCCAAACATAACTCTGTAGCATTTTTCTAGTAACATGTACTCTTGTAAGTCTTTGTCTATCTCTAGATCATCATCATAATCATCATCGCTCTCCTGGCTACTCGTCTTTTGCATAAAATTCTTTGAGGGAGAGTACAAAATTGATGTGTCGAGCAACCCCTGAATACTAGAATCAAATATCTCTGTGGGCAAGTACTCATTGTACTTTGGCTTTTTTCTTTTTCTTATCATCTGTTGTGTGATAGAAATGTTTGATGCTGTTTTAACAGGTTTCGTGGCTATTTCACTTAGCGGTGGCAGCTGATATTTGTCAATCAACTCCTTCATTAACCCTTCATTTTGTGTACTTTCTTTTATAACTGTATAAAGTTTTGTTTCTTCCTGGCCCAAATGCGCAATCTCTTGCTCCAACGCAGCAATATCCTGCTTAGCGGCTTTTATTTCATCTTCTATCGTCATTGACGTCTCCACTTCTGTCTTTGGTAGCTGTCTTTTCTGTCCCCTGTTCAGTCATCTCCCAACAGCAAGCAAGCAGACACCTTCAGAAATTAGACGCTCAACCATATTTCTGATCATCATGTACGTGACCCTGCCACTTTCTGGTTTTCCCATTTTCGCGACCCTGTGGTGTGGTGGGTTGAAATAAGGAAGTTCGGTTGCAACCAGGGATCTGCTGTGACAATGAAGACAGTGCTTTCCTTGGATAAAGATATTGCCCTCCCCAAGATAATAAAGTATGAGCAGTGTGCACGACGACGAAACATTGGTTAAGAAAGCCACCAGTGAGGTTTTGGAAACTGGACTTCCTGAGCCTTGGCTGGTCAAATTCAGCAGATCGCGCAAGAGAGAGTATTTCTATAATTCAGAGACCAAGGAAAGTGTTTGGGAAGAACCCAAGGGAACCAACCACGACTGTTTGGTGAAATATCTATTGGAACATCCTTTGAAAGTCAGGGTCTTGCATATTCTAATCAAACACAGGGAGAGCAGAAGACCAGCAAGTCACAGAAATAGCAACATTACCTTGAGTAAAGAAGATGCCATTGAAGAACTGGGGAAAATACGTTCTGAAATCATTGAACACGCCGGAGTCTTTGAAACGTTTGCTAAAGACAGAAGTGATTGCTCCTCTTCTAAAAGAGGTGGTGATTTAGGGTTTTTTGGAAGAAAAGAAATGCAACCAGCTTTTGAAAAAATAAGTTTCAACTTGAAAATTAATGAAATTAGTGATATCGTGGAGACAGATAGTGGTGTTCATATCATCAAAAGAATTGCATAAGTATGTGTATCAGATATAAACACACGCACACACACACACATATATATATACATATTCATATATATACACATTATAATAAACGGCTGTTCTAGTTAGAAATTCAATAGTAATGATTTGATTTTAAAAAGTCTTCTACTACAGAAGCATCTCTGTCAACCCATTGTGCTTTTGAGAAAATTCCATCAATACTTTGAGCCAAAGCTCTATCGAAACCATTACAGTTTTTGTCAGCGAAAAAAGATTCGATTTCTTTGATTTTGTCTTTGGAGGTAAACCCACTAGTACAGATCTTGACAATCATACTCAACATGTTCAAACCACCAGGGAATCTTTCTTCAAGAACAGGCCATTCTGCTTGGAACCATGCCCATAGAGCGTCAACACCTTGTTTTGATGTTCTCATTCCAACCATTGGGATAAAAATATCCTGTGGAGCAACAGGCCCATCTAGCAACATATCTATAATTTTTGGAATGATTTCTGAATTTTCAAATCTACCCAATGCTCTCAATGCATTAATTTTATCGTTATTGTTTTTTTCATAAATTTTAAACAATTTATCAAAATTTTCTGGTTTACCATCAATGGCAACTGCTGTAAAGACAATATCTTTGTGTAATGGATCGATAGCAGAAGAATCACCGTCATAATATCTAGCAAAACTGTTTAGAGCAATTTCAACATATTTAGAAATACCATTGGTACAAGCACTGCCAAACAATTCAATTTTTAAAGACTTAACTTCAAATGAATCACTTGCTTTGACTTCCCAGCCTAGTTCATTCAATTTGTTACCAATCAAATCAATAGTAAAAGCTTTCAAAGCTTTAGTGGTTTTTTCATTTTGGAACATCCAAGCAGCCTTCATGGATCCTAATGAAGATAACATTTGAGACCAAACAGGTGGAGCAGATTCTTCTTTCCAATTTTTCAACAATCCCAAGAAGTTAGAAGTAGAAGTGTAACCGGCAGCAGCAATACTTTCCAATTCACCAACTAAACCAGCACGATCTTCTACACTCAATAGATCAGCTTGTTTACCCAATTTTTCATATCTGGATTCAGGATAACATGTTACGAAAAAACCAGCTTGGTTCCCATTAATTTTATAAAAATCTTTATTTTCCAAATTCATGAAATTTTCTCTTTCGTACAAGACAGTGTCCTTATCAATTTTACCATCTTTACCAGTTTTCAAAAATGGAATAATCGGATAGATAGTGGTATCATCTTCAGGTTTAACATCACCGGTTTTCAAAAATCTATGTTGAGTTAATTTCAATTTGTTGTTATCTTCTGATTCTTCTACGGTAACAATTGGGTACCCAACTTTTTTAGTCCAAATATCCATAATTTTTGGAACTGGTTTACCACTTTCTAAACCTAAATGGTTCCATAAATCTTCTGTAACAGCATTTTTATAAGAAAACTCTCTTAAATAATTGGCAACACCTTGGACAAAAGTTTCTTCACCTAGCCAATTAGCCATCATTCTTAATAATGAACCACCTTTAGCATAAGAAATAGAATCAAAAATTTGATTAATTTCATCAGCTTTATTAACATCAACCTCAACTTGATGCGAAGATCTTAAACCATCCAATTTAAAAGCATCTTGTAAACTATCAGTAACAAAATGTTCCCAAACTTTCCATTCTGGTTTAAAATTATTACAGCAAAACCAAGACCAAAAAGTTGCACCAGATTCATTTAAATATAAACATGACCACCAATCCATTGTAGCCAAATTACCAAACCATTGATGAGAAATTTCATGAGCAACAACTTCAGAAACTCTAAATTGTTCACTTATAGTGGAATTTTCCATATCTAACATCAATGCAGTATCTCTATATGTAACCAAACCATAGTTTTCCATGGCACCTGCTGAAAATTCTTTAATTAATGCAGAGTCCATTTTAGGTAATGGATATTCAATATTAAAAGTTTTTTCATAAAATTCTAAACATTTTGCTGTAAAATCAGCAGAATATTGTGCAGATTTTTCAGTACCTGGAATAGTCCATGTTGTAACTGGAATTCTATAAGGATATTTAGATTTAACTCCAACAAATTCACCAATAACAAATGCAACTAAATATGTCGACATTAATGGGGTTGTATTGAATTTTGTGGTCTTAGTGTTATTTTCAATAACTTCAGAGAAAATGTCCATATTAGAGAGTTGAACCAAATTTTTATCAGATTTCAAAGTAATTGTGAATTTTGCTTTTAAATTTGGTTCATCAAAACATGGAAATGCTCTTCTTGCATCAGTAGCTTCAAATTGTGTACTTATCATATATTTTTCTTCACCTGTAATTGAATCTTTATATTTGGATCTATAAAAACCCGCCATTTTATCATTCAAAACACCATTAAATTTCAAATTTAATTGGAATTCATCATTTGAGAAAACTTCAGATGGGAAATGAATTCTTGTTCTTTGAGTTTCTGGAATATCTTCTAATTTAGTAGAGTTAATTTCTCCAACAGTCGCAATAATATCAGTGATTTCTAAAGTATTCAATTCGATATAATGAACAGAACTATCTTGAACTTTCAAATCAATTGTAGCTTCACCTTTGAAAGTAAATGTTTCCATACATGGATCGAATTTTAAATCATAATGTAATGGTTTTAAATGAGTCGGTAAGATTTCTCTTTCAGGAGGCGCAGTTCTTTGATTACAAGTGCACATTTTTTTGTTTTTCTTTTCTCTTTTTGATATGTTTGTGTTGGTTATAGGATTGTATATTTAACTTATTCAAGTACAGAATATCAAAAAAGAAAAAAGATAATGAAATTATAAGTAGTGCAAGTGGTTAGTAAAAGATAAATTTTCTTAAAAAGTACAGGCATTCCTAAAATGGTGTTCAAAAAAAATAAAAAAACCCACCTATTTATATATTCAGGGATAAGGGAATATAAAATAATCAAAGAGTGAAGATGATAGAGAATAAGACACATTTGTCAACAAAATTAAATCAATTTTAGATTGCTTTGTGATACCAACTAACCATTAATAATCTACGAAATCAAAAGAAAATAAAAAAAAATGAAAAAAAAAGGAGCCATTGGGATGTTAATCCAAAGTACAAAAAACACACCTCTCATAATAATGCAAATAGTTTGTTTCGCTATCTTTCTTTCTTTTCTCTTTCCTCTTTCCTTTATTTTCCATAAGAACCTTTTTTTTTTTTGTTTCCGTGTTTCCGTGTTTCCGTGTGCTGTTCTGTATGATGAAAAAACAAAAAAACAAAAATCACCATAATTATATCCGTTTTAATTTTATTTTAATTTAATTTTATTTTAACTCCATTAATTAAATCCGCTTATTTGTCACGTGACAGTGTTTGATTATTTACTTTCAATCTTTTTCAATCTCTCTCTCTCTCTCTTTTCATTTTTTATTTTCTTATATCCGTTGATCAGAGTACTGCCATGATACTGCCAAAATAAAACTAAAATTGGATTAATAATAAAACATACTGTTTTTGTAAACCATGATTTTTAGCACTTTCACATTTACTACATTTATAGGGTGTATGGGTGAAATAAGATCTAGAGTTGGTAATGCCAACACTGACACCAACACCATCACCATAACGACCATTCCTATTGCTCAAAAAAGTATTTGGGGTTCCCAATAGATTATTTGTTGTAAGAGCATCAAGTGCAAACACCTTATTACTCACAGTAGTGCGATACAGCATTGGTTTAACAAAATTTGTCTTTCCTCTTTTATAAGCACAGCTCCATAGATTACTACCCCTGTTAGTACTTCTGACTAGCAGCGACAGAGACTTCTCTCTCGTACAAAATTGCAGCATATGGTAACAACGTATAATGCTTTTAGTGTCTTGAGGATGTCTTGATGCTATATCTTTCTATCCACAATGTCTGATTACTCTACTACTACTCTATTGAATACTTTTTAACCGCTCAATTGGTTTATTGTTTTTAGTTTTTTTCTCTTTTTCTTTCTTTCTTTCTTTCTTTTTTTTTACCCCATCACCCTAAAAAAAGAGACTTTACTCAGAAGGCTGCATGTGACTACCTCAATCTGTTTTAATTAAGCTTTGGTTCCTGCAGGATATACATATATATATACGTATGTACACATTGCATGTTTGAAGCTCTATTCAACGTGATCTTTTTTTGAAAAATCCATCAATGGCACCTCTTGAAACTTTTGGTTGTGATTGCATCAGAGATGCTGTAATGGCTTTCCTCTTGTTGTTTGTTTGTGTAGTGGTAGTAGCGCTGGAATGCTTTTGTTGTTGCTGCTGCTGCTGTTGAGATGTATTGGTAGAAACACCCACTTGCATAGCTTGTTGCAAGTGATACTTTCTATCAGAATTGGCCTCCTCCATCTCTTTCTTCTTGTTCTCTATATATTTGTAATATATCTTGTTTGAGTTTTCCAACTCTGCATATGTCAACTCATAAACTGATAATGGAATCAATGAAACTAAAAGATTCAAAGCATAAAGTCTACGGCCTGCGGTTAATACCTCTGAATCAGATTTGTCGATCTGATTCAAAAATCTCTTTTCAATTGACTTAGGAAACTTTGCTACTATCTTGTCTATTTTTTGCAAAACCCACTGTACAATTTTTAAGCTGGAAACTTTGTAATACTCTTCATCATTTTCTTCTATGATATCTGCAATATTGTGCAATTTACTCACCAGCAATTTTTTCGAGATGTATTTCCAATTCTCGTTGTGTTTGTATATAAGCATTTCATGGAAATCCACATAGTTTAGAATCTTTGCATGTCCAAGTTCTTCTCCTTCTCTATTTTGTGATTCAACTGTATTATCAACAGAAACATCCGGAGTTTTGTAATAGTCGTTTTCTGTCTGGGCTTTCTTCTTCGAGGGTTTCATTTGTTGGGTCACAGCAATAAAAGCTCCTATAATGCTGAACGTTAAATCATACTTCATAGTGAGCTGTATGTCTCCACAAGAAGACAGTTCTCCTTGGTGTAGGTCTTCTGTGTCGTGGGCAATCAAAGATTTCACCGGAACAGTGCCGTCTTTGTAGTGGTACTGTTCCCGTTCCTTAATCTTGTCATATTGGGTTCCCTTGCTGAACTTGTGTGTCTTCAATTGATAAACTTTTTGTAAGCTTTCTCCTATTGTTGTGCTTACCAACAACTTTATCTCATTTTTGTTCTCAATGTTCGATGGGTTCGGTAATGTGATCAATTGCAATTTGCCCCTCTGTGCACCGTTCCCGTCTTCCAAATCAAATGGTAAATACAATACACTTTTCATCTCGTATCTTTGTTCGTCTATCCTTGTATGAGATCTCTATTTCCAGTCGTTTGTTAATTCGTTTGAAACTTTTCGTTCTTCTTCCCCCTGTGAAAAGAATTTTTTTCACGAAATCCACTCAACGGCTTAGCCTTCGGAAATAAAAAAACCGATTTCGTTATCGTTTAGATTATATATTACCAGCTAATATATATAAGTATAACGTTGAGTGTTTCTTTATTATTCAATCGCTGGAAAACAAAAAATAGGACAAGCACACACACACGCACACGCACACACAATGGTAAGCACTTCAACTGTTCACACGATCTTGTACCTGTTTACTGGAACATTTATTGGAACATGGCTTTACGCATGGTATTATGTTCATTCGAGAAGAGAACCTATTTGTCTTGAAATGCAAGCATGGGTAGCAGAAACAAGAAAAGAAGGGGAGACTGCTATTTATAGAAATTTGATTGCCCCACCATCCGGTAATTTGGTCAATGGCTTGGACTTGTGCGTTAAAAACAAAAGTTACAAATATAGAAGGGGAAATTTTGGTGATATCTGGCAATGTTCGCTGGATTTGAGTAAAGAAACGGACTCTTATATTCAATTTCAAGATCACGACACTGCCAGTGTCAAATTGACTTTGCAACAATTGGATGTCTTGACTATGAAGTTTTATCAATTTTTCCAAAAATTTCATGCTGATTCAAAGTTAAATGGTAAAAAATTGGTCATAGGTACTACATGTCCTACTTACAAATACAGCGGATTTGTTCAATCTATTGCTGGGTTCATCACATCTTTTAAATCAGAAGACAAATACGATTTTGAAATCTTGGATTCGATTCCTCGTTCCAAATCAAATGTCGACATCTTGTTCATTGACTCGTTTGAAATGATCTCGATGATGAACAACAGTGAAAACTGGTACAAGTTAATTGTTGTTGCTGAATCTTTGGCTAAAAAAAGTGCAGATCTTGTGTTACCTGATAATGTCATCTCTTGGGATTCATTCATTTCAGAGGGAAAAGAAGAACATTTCCAATATGAAGCCAGTGATGACTATGAAAAAGATGACGATAAAGCGTTTTTCCATTACAAAAAAATGATGTTTAATCAACTTAATTTGGTTAGCAGTATGGCTGCATTTATAAAGAGTTTTCCCGTGGATCACACTTTGGCATCAAAAGACGTTTTACAAGTTTTGATTAACGAAGACAAAAATAAAACAGCTACGACCATCGAAAAGGATTTCCAAAATACGCAAATATGGTGTAAAATCTTTACTGTTTTGATGCACGGTGGGTCTGCGATTTTGACTGCAACTGATAGATTCAAAATTGAGCCTGTTACTACCATTATGTCTGCCTCTGCTGAACCATTTTCTCAGCAATTACAAAAATTGGGACACAATATAACCCTATTTCAAAAATTAAAATTAATCTGGGCAATGAACTTTATTAGTGAAAACATATTTGTTGGATTCGGATCCATCCTCTCTAAAAAATTCAAATTAAGAACATTGTTCGTTGAAAACAAAGTCAAGGAATACAGCAAGTGCGTAGAGTACTCAAATTTATCATTGTCTAAATACGAGTTTTCCAAAAGAAGAACTGTCACTTCTGAACTTTTATCAGAGTTTAGAAGCATGCTTGGTTGTAGAGTAATTTTGGAAACTTTTGCTCCATTGAATATCATGGGGCCTGTCTTTTCATCTCATTTCTACGATTACAGAGTTTTACCCCATGCAGTTGACAAGAAATATCAGTTCTGTGGTGTGGTTAACTCATGTTTAGAAACAAAACTAGTAGAAACTGAAAACATGGATATCAAAAAAAGACAAGGTATGGTTTGCGTAAGAGGTTTCAGTATTGGTAGACCAACTGGGTCTTCTTTCGAAGATGCATTGAAACTTTCTGAATCTTTTGATAAAAATAGAGAAGGTTGGATGCCTCTTTTGGAACTTTACGGGGTTCTTGGTGTTGACCAGTGTTTCTATGAAATGTGAAAGACCATATAATAATAATAATAATAATAACAATAACAATTTTTGATTTATTTATTTATTCATATTTTACATACTGTACTTACCGAAATATATTTATTGTATAAAAAAAAATCCCCTTAAGGATCATAACTTAACTTGCCTTGTACATTACTCCAAAAGTCTTCAATGTACTGTCTTTGCGATTCTTGTGAGCTCCCTCCTCTCACAAACAGATACGATCTGTTGTCCACTTC